>JALBCR010003893.1:70000-191030 GCA_030710515.1 Abscondita cerata | reverse complement strand
AATTTGTTGAAGCGCCGAAAATTCTTAGTTAAATTTGGCAAGGTAATCAAACTGGGATAAAATTGATATAACTGATGTACACGTAACTTTGCAAAATAATTATAATGGTAGTATTATTTCAGTTTGTTTGAGTTATAAAGAGATATATTAGTTTGACATTTTGTATAAATTAGTTACATTTTACTATACCTTAAAATTTTTATTTTTTTTTGGGTACTGATGTTTTATCCAGCACTATAACCAACTGAACAACTTTTGGTTTCCATACTAGTTTGAAACTACAGACAAAAACTTTCTGTCTTCGGAGACATTTACACACACACTTTATAACGTTAATTTAAAATAACAAACTAATACATTAAAGCAACTCTTTGTTAACAGATGAGTATACCTTTTATTCTCAGTAAACACAAAATCAATCTTTATTTTGAATCACTTTTGTAACATTAATTTCATGTTTCGTTCCAGATTCAATTCCTAAGTTCAACGTCAACACAGTTTCAAATATTTCGTTTTATTACATTTGTGAAGATTTTTAACCATTTGACTTTTATCCGAAAGTGTAGAGCTTATTTTGTTTCAATATTGTTTCGATTCCTAAATTTCTGGTTTTGTTTCGTTACATCGTTGATATTTGTAACTCATTCCTTTTAAATGAAACTGTAGTGTTTATGTTGTTTTAGTTTTGCTTTGATTGTTTAATAATGAAAAACTTTTGGTTTTAAAGTACTATGCTTTACTTTCAAATCAGATTATTTGATTATGTTTTAAAACATATTCAGTTTACATTTGTTACACAAACTATACAATTATACAATTACATAGTCACACTCGACAATGTAACTAACTGATAACAAAAAAGAATAACATAAAATGTCAAAACGGTTTAACATAAGCCCCCACGATATTGTAGGCTCCTTCACATTATCTTCCCCCTGGCTCTATGGCTATAAAACTTCTTTCCACGGAGAAACAAAGTAAAGATATCAAAGTAGTAATAAGAATACAACTCCAGCTTAAAAAACAAAGATATATAACCGAAATATTATTTTCTACCATACTTACCGATTTTGCCATTTGGTTTTGCTGCATGTTTATTTTAGGAAAAACAAAATACCACAGTACTAAATGTAGGACTCTTCAATAGGAATTGACTGTGGTCTGAACTCTGAGAATGTTAAGCTGATCCTGCAACGTCATGACGAATGACAGTATTTTTGTTTAAATTTATAGCTTTCCGTCCCGCGGACACGCTTAAAATGATTATTATTACTTACTTATTAATCATAATACTACATGATTTAACTTCTGCTCTTCAGTTAAAGTAATATAATGTTTGATGCCTTTCAACTTCAAGTATCAACACACTATTTGTGTTTTAAATATTTAGGTCGTCAATAAAAATAAAAATAGAATTTTTTGAAAGATGCAAATGAAAAGTTTTGTTTTTTTCATAAATAGAATTAAATACATATAGTAAGTTAACACAACAGTCCTAAAAAGTTTTTAAAGAATCCGAACAACTTTAATTTTAAAAATGTAGATAAAACTATGTACCTACGTAGAGAGCTGAAACAAGTAAAACTGTTTTTAAAAAACAAAACACTTTGAATTTTGTGATTGAAACAGAATTAAATCAATAACACTGAAACAAAACCAAACCGCAATGAACTGTTTTCGATTTATGTAAGTCATAACAGTATTAAATACAAAATATTGAAACAAAAGCAAATCGTATAAAAGCGTTTTTGAAGAAAACAAAACTGTTTTTGGGCTTTGTAAATTGAATCAGAATTAAATTTAAGAAATTGAAACAAAAGCAAACTCCATAGAACTAATTTTGAAGAATGAAACTAAGTTTCAATTTTTATAAATTCAAACTAAATTAAATTAAATAAAATTGAAACAAAAACAAATGTTTGCAAAGAATCAAAACAGTTTTGATTTTCACCAGCTGAAACAGAATTGAAGACGTGTGATGATGAAATATTAGCAAAAAATACCAATTTAAATTACAATGGCAATCAAACACCGAGAACACACGAAAAAACAGCTGTCGAGTGGATTCTAGGTGTGTTTGCTATTCTACAACCCCCATCGAATTTACAACAGGCGATTTGAGATTTTTACCAACACTTAGTTGGACAGTAATAACGTAGAATCAATTTATCTAATTTAGGCACATCTGTTGACAAAGTTCCTTAAATGCAATACTATTAATTTAAAGTAAAGATTTGAAAGCGTCATTTATTTGCTTCCCCTTAATAAAAACATGCTGAAAAACTTAGAATTTATTTTTATAAATTAAACGAACTTAAAGGGATATGTCGATCTATATATAAAACTCTCAAAACTTCTAAACAAGTTTAAATGTGTTAGTTACAAAATCGCACTCATTTGCGTAATAACATCACTGCACTTTGGTCAAATTGAACTCGACAAAACGGTTAAGAAATAATATAAATCGATGTATACATAAAGTACATGTTAAGGTACATCTGATAAAATAAAGTATTTACGATAATGATTGCATTCATGTAAAAAGTATTGAAATGCGTATTCGATAAAATGTCTAAACAAATATCCAGAAAAACAATAACGTATATTTTTGTAACTCTCATACACCATTTGACTGCGGCATTCTTTCACGAAGTTGGCGAGATGTTCAATAATACATGATAAATAAATAATGCATTTCAAAATTCAATTTCTTTGCACTGTGTTTGACATTTTCTGACAACTTGTCTTACTTGAAAATATAACGCAGTTACCCTCAGTAGAAAATAAAACTGCCTTTTAATAAATATTTTTTGCAATCCATACAAACATAGTTTTGTTAACAGTTTATATATGATTACTGAGATTGTTTTTAAAGGATTTCACCAGTTTTTGTAAATATATAGAGATACAACTAGAACTAGATTCGTATGTGTATTGCAAAATAATATATTTAGCGAGTCTCATAAATCCACATTTGGTATAGATTTGACGTCACATATTTATTAAGCTTTGTAAAATTATATTTATATAGAATGAAAGTCAGGTATTTATCAAGCTTTGTAAATTCAGATTTGCATAGGATGGAATTAAATAATGTAGGTAGAAACTAAGTTATTGAAATTTCAAAATTATAAACTGTGGGTAGTTATGCCCATTGATAGTAAGAAATGAAGTTGTTGGAAATGTTACATTTCCGGGTCACGTTTGTTTTTATGTTAGTAATTTTTCCTTTGCTATTGAAGTAAACATCAATCTTCATAAAAATGCATTTATCGTTTCTATAGTAACAAAAAACACGGACAAATTGATATTGTTGAATTGGCATTACAGAGTTCTTTACAGTTCTGCAAATATAAATATAGAGGTCCTATTCAAAATTTTAAAAGATGATATCACGTGATTCGAAATGTGACGTTTCAACAACGTCATTTCTGACTAACAATGGGCATAACTACTCACTGTTTATAACTGCCAAATTTCAATATCAAAGTTTAGATATATTTCGAGAACTGGCCAAAACCGATGGGATACTTTTATAATAATAGATAAACAAATTAAAGGTTTATATCATCCCCTGTAATTATTAATGCACATTATTGATAATTATCACGTGGCACAAAAGAGATAGAATAAGTATAACTGTGGCAAATTTTAAATTTGCGACCATAATGCTGTGAAAAAAATCTTACGCTCATACATCTAGTAACAAATTTACAGTATCATAAATTATCAGAATATTTATTCAAATGCACACCCTCATGAAATTTGGGGTCTCTGGATTATCCACAATTTCTGCAAAAGAAGTTTGCACATTGTGGAGCGGGCTTAAAGGTATCATTCACATAATTCTAACAGCTTGTAGTCTCTCAGTAGGGGTTATCTTATAGAAGGACTGTAGAATGAATTATTACACTAAGCACGTTTTAGAAAATGGGCAATTCATGTTGCTTTACTTAATTTTTTCTTTAAAGAATATATTTGTAGGTATCGCTAATTAAACACCATAGCTCGATTAATTATCGAATCAAAATTTTGTTTAGAAATGTTTACAAAATAAAATTAGAAATAATTTTGATTTAAAAACGCCTACAAGCAATAACTTTCAAATTTAAATAAAAACTAAACATGGTTATTTGGGTTGACTGATTATTACTATTTTAAATAAATCTAACCTAGTAATTATTGTAAGTTATTAAAAAAAATCATTAAAACTCTCTATTCATATTATTTATTCTTTACAAATGTACATTTAAGATGATCATTTTTTCTGTGAAGAGAGAAAAAGGAAAATAAAAACTAAGGCAGTTCTTATTGTCAACGTATATATTTAGAATGAAAATCATAAAAGATCGTTTGTCGCCCGCCTTGACTTCCGCTTCGTTGTTGGCGTTTGTTGCCTTCCATCTGTTGTTCAGTGTGTGTACAAAGCTTCACAACTTATGCTAAACAATTTTTTGCTGAATAAAGATTAGTTCGTGATGTAATATTAGAACACAAATTTATATAGTATCAAATTTATGACAACTTAAAACCAAGAATCGTGTATGTTATTGCCAAGAAATGATTAAAGAAAAGCGTAATTGCAGTGTAAATATTTATAATTAGGATATTTTCGAAAGTTTATAAGTCCTCTATCATAATCTTAATACTTAAAAGAAAATCCTGTTCATTAGCATTATAAGGAAATTATTTTTACTTTATGAATAAGTTTCAATAACAATAGAATATCCTTGCTTGTTTAATTTACTTCCTTTGAGTCATATTGCTCTAAGGGTTGTTACATTAGTCATTAGAAGTATGTAATAAATAAACAATTACCTACTGTTTGAGAAGGGGTAGTGTGAACCAATAAATAAAGTAAGAAATGTAAATTCCATTTTAGTTTAAAATTTCAAGTGTTGTGAAAATGCCACCTCATCTCGGTGCTGATTTGAAAGCGCGGATTGTTTCGGAAATTAGCGGCGGGCCGTAGCGTGCGTGAAATTTCACGTATGTTAGATATACCAAAAGCACCGTAGGGCATTACCGAGTAAAATGGAATCTTGAACACAATTTGGAAAGAGCCATCGGAAGTGGTTAGACCTAAAGTATCTACACGTGCTCAAGATCTCGAGTTGTTTCATTACGTAACAGAACAACCATTTGCTACATACTCCAGGGCTATAGCAGATACACATTTTCCCGGATGCCGTATAACTGCACAAAAAGATTAAAGGAGATGGGAATAAAGAAGTATAATGCTGCTGCGAAAGAAGTTCTCAGTGACGAAAATATGAGACGTCGTCTGAATTTGTAAGGCGATATGTGAACGAACCTTTGGAATTTTGGAATCGAGTGATTTTAGCGACGAAAAACGTTCAATAGCCGCAACGATGGACCACTAAAAGTTTTTAGAATGGAAGGAACTCGTTACGAAAATAATCACATATGTCCTAAAAACGAAGTGGTTATTTTTCTGTGAATGTGTGGGTTGGGTTAGCGCGCGGGGTCCAGGAGTTTGTTGGCTATCGATGGACGTCTTGATTCTGCTGCGTATTTAGATATTTTGAAACTATTATGAAACCTTCAGTCGAAGTGTTTTATCCAGACGAAGATTATATTTTCCAACAAGTAAGTATTCTTATTTCACTATACTTTCTCCAAAAAATAGTTCGGGATCTGTTGAATTAACATTTTCATAATGTATTTTTGTTGTTAAAGGACAACGCCCCTATTCATACTTCGCGGGTTGTGCGCAATTGGATACGAGAAAATAACTTGAGCTGTTACCCTGGCCAGCAAAAGCCCAGATTTTAACATTATCGAAAATGTTTGGGCTCGAATACTTGCTGTTATCCGAAGACAACAAGGGCCAAATTTTATACCAGTAAACCGTAATGCACTAATTGCAGCCATTGATACCGCATGGGAAACGATTAATATTAATTATATTGATACCTTGATAGCGTCAATGAGCAGACGCCTCCAAGAATGTATCAATAATAATGGAGGTCACACCCATTATTGATTTCTTATATTTATTTATATAGTAATACCTTTATTTAAAAAAAAGTTTTCATTTAATTTTAAACTATAACTTGGTATCTTAATTATAATTATGTAATAAATTCTTGTCAAAAACTAAATATATACGTTGACAATAAGAATTGCCTTAGTTTTTATTTTCACTTTTATATTAACTACAGAAAAAATGAAACGTCATAAAATATACATTTTGTAAGGACTAAATATTATGAATAGAGAGTTTAATGATTTTTTTAATAACTTACAATAATTAGTAGGTTAGATTTATTTAAAAATAAGTAATAATCAGTCAACCCAAATAACCATGTTTAGTTTTTGATTTAATTTAAAAGTTATTGCTTGTAGACGTTTTTAAATCAAAATTATTTCTAATTTTATTTTGTAAACATTTCCTAAACAAAATTTTGATTCGATAATTAATCGAGCTATGGTGTTTAATTAGCGATACCTTCAAATATATTCTTTAAAGAAAAAATTAAGTAAGCAACGTAAATTACCTATTTTCTAAAACGTGCTTAGTGTAATGATTCATTCTACAGTCCTTCTATAAGATAACCCCTGCTGAGACTACCTGCTGTTAGAATTGTAAATGATACCCTTAAGCCCGCTTCACAATGTGCAAACTTTTGTTTACAGAAATTGTGGTGTCCAAGTTTTAAATTTCATGAGTGTACATTTAAAAGCATGAGCCAGTTAAAAAAAATTTACAGAATGATGCAATACTTGTTATATTAATAAAGTTCATTTAAGAAAACATTTAATATAAAATTACTATCATTGAATGAATATGATTATATCATTGATTGAAACATTAACATCTGTGCTAAATTAAAGGATCTTCTCAAGGCTCTCTTCTTTGTTTCTGATTATTCTATTACTATTCTCTTCATTATTTATCTTTGTTGAAATGTAATGTTTAGTTTACGACCTTCCTAATCTTCTGAAGAAGCTAATAAACCTAATATGTCTGATAATTTCAGCAGGTCACATCTACTTTGAATGCCCCCAAATTTGTGAACTTAAGAAAACTTGGACTTAAGCTCAAAAAATATTATAGGTTTATTTGATCACAAATTATGTAGAATTAATCAAACCACATTTGCAGTCTGAAATTAGTCACGTAACTCAGTTAAAGTCATTTTGCTGGCCCTGATTTGTAAGTTTTGATTTAATAAAACCCATTGTAAACAAAATGAACAACAACTGAACTATTATATAGGGTGGGCCATTAATGCGGGCAGAAAATATTAAGTGTAGAAAAAACTTTCTTAATAAAGTTGTGCAGATCAATGAGGTAAATAATTTGAAACTATCTTTGTTTATACAGAATATTCCATAAAAGTTTTATATTATCAAAGTTTTTTTAATGGAATCAAAATTATTTTATACCCCCTTGGATTACTTGGGCAATTTTAACGTTATTTTACTTTCTCCGAAAAATTGACGTTTCGAAAAAATTGAATAATTCAGTTATCCTGGAATTGATTCAACTGCGATTTTTTCTGAAAGGTAAATAACTCGAAAAACCGTCCAATTTACACACTACCTATAAGGCATAGTCACGTTAGAATTGCCTGAAGGAACCAAAATTCTTGTACTAAAAATGGTGAAGCTCCCATTAAGAAAATTTTTGTCTCAATATTTTCCAAAATATCGCCCGTGCACGTACAAATGGTCTTTCCTGTATAGGTATAGGAAAATCAGGAAAATTTTACAACAACCACGCAATTTCAAGAAATAATTAGTTACCAGTAATTGTGTTGCACATATTCGTAGCGGAAAAATTCCTCTGTCTCTTTTGGCCTCTGGCAGAAAACATGGGGCAACATGTTTGTCAATAAGCAACTGCAAGACCATTTTGCAACTCTCCCCACAGGTCCCCTCCTTGTAGTACCAAATGTTTCATCTAAGACAAAATACAAAGTAATATCCGGCCGGGGGATATTACTTAAATTTCAAGTCGGTGCCATTTGGCAGAAGTATTTCAAACAACAGACAATGATAGGGCAGGAACCTGAATGACGAAATGTGGACGTAACTGCAAGATTTTAACATCATAAAATTTCCTGTAAATTTCTTGCCCGGTTTATCAATTCATTATAATTTTGGTAAAGCAAGAAATTCAACGATAAAGTAACTCGCATGGGTTCTCGCGATAATAATAAAGCAATGGAAAACAAAATTCGTTCAATATGTTTAGAACAATAAAAATTTACCTCAACGGTATGTTGGCGTGTTCCATAAGTGAACTACCAAATATAAATAAATCATCTGTTTATTCTGCAAACCAGTAGATAGTAAACGTTTGAGATCTTCAAAATCTCTCTATAGAGTTACTGGAAATTCCATTGGCCATTTTTTTCAATTAAATCAACATTTGCATTTGACTGATAGCAAACAAATTTTTTTCTCGATTTAATTTTCAATTCATAAACAGAAAACTCATTCTGCTTCTAGTTTTGAAAAATTCGGTTTAGTACATCATTATTGAATGTGCTACCTACAAAAACCAAATAAGATTCTCTAAAATTTGTATACAAACAGTTATTTTGAAATTAAGAAAACTTTCTTTAAATAATTAGACATATAAATAGTAAAATAGTAAGTCAGATGAATCTATTAAGTCTACTTGGCTACAAAATTTCGAAGTGTAAATCACAAAGCATTGGAAAGACTAAAATCACTACCAAGTGGAATCATTATTATTAACAGAAAACAAACTTTTACTTGTGCTTTGAAGTTGATCATCGGATGTTTTGATAAATACTATGAGCCTTAACTGTCGTCACTGAAGGGGCCTTCAAAGTATCGGCCAAAACACAAAACATAATAAATAATACAAACACACAATATTTATCTTTACCTTCTATTACTTCTACTGTGGATTCAAGAACGTTAGAATCAAATATCAAGTTTCCAGCAGCTTCGAATGCTTTCGCATGCTCTCATGTGTTCTTCAATTGCTCTGTCCCCAGAACTTTTTTACTTCAAATATCAAAATCTATTTCTTTGAATCTTTTCAACAAATCATTTATTTCTCTCTCAGATAGATTAGTAGGCCACTTATATAATCTCTCTTTTCTTTATTTGAAATCCAAGAGGAAGGTAATTTAATCTCGTTTAATATCTCTTCGATCCAAATTAAGAAATCCTGAAGGCATCTTAAAACTATCATCGATAATGAGCTAAACATTGACTTATAAATAATAAAAAAAATTATTTAAAAATCTACCGATCGGTGGGGGCCATAGCGGGGGGGGGGGGGGGGGGGGGGGGGGGGGGGGGGGGGGGGGGGGGGGGGGGGGGGATACTCTAAAAGTAACATTATTATGAATGTTGTTTATAAGATAAGGTAATTCAAAATTGTTTGATTTAATTCTTGCTTAATGAGTACGCATCAATCACATCTTAAAAATGTATCCCTTCTTATTTCATATGTGTTACTCTTCGATCATTTTTGATACTACTTTTCTGTAGGTATTACATATCCATCCCTCTCTGGTTTGCACAAATAGTATAGTTATCGAAATTAATACTTTTTATTTGGTCATTTTCTTCTTTCACTACTCTTTTAAAGCGGCTTTCTAAAACCAATATTTACATTAATTTACTGCCGAAGAAGTCTTTTGTTAACTTGCTATAGCGTGCTTGTTTGGACCATGAATTAATCGTTTCCAATTTTCCTAAGTGGTTTTCAAAACGAAAGGAACTAACGTCAATTAAATAAATTTTAAACGAATAGCATCATTAATTAAATGAACAATGCTATGAAATATTATACAGAGTGACTCAGTAATGGGCGGAACAAATTTTACCAGTATACAGAAGAGACTTTAAGTAAAAAAAGTTCATATAAACCTATGACTCCACACTGCATTGTTGTGGAGCTACAAGAAGCCAAAGTTTTTCTTATTTAAAATTAAATTCAAAAGGTAACATCAAGTAGTTTGCAATCGGTTTTAGTTTGTAAAACAATTGATAAAAATCTTATATCAGTTAGTATTGATTTAAATTGACAGTTCGTATTATTTAAGTCGTTTAAAGTTTTTTAAGATTAAATTTGGAAAATGGGAGATTTAGTGCGAATGAATATGCAGACATTGTTTACGTGCACGGTTATTACGATGGTAATGGGCAACGTGCGTTCTGAGAATACCAGCGTAGATTTCCAAACAGGCGTCAAATCCATCTTATCGAGTATTTGCTAGGGCATTCCAAAGATTAAGGGAGACTGGCGGCAATGGTTATAAAAAGTCGTTGGTTGCTACATCAAGTTATTGAAAATCCTGATTCGATATCAAATGTTATGGTTTGATGGAGCTAAGTTTACTCGAGACGGGATCAACACAATTCATAATAGTCACGTATGTTCCATCGATAATCCACACCATCATTCAAACGCGATTTCAACGTTTTAGTATTAACGACTGGAATTTTTAGAGGAGGTTTGCTGAAATGGAGAGAGATTTTAAATGAGACCGCTAACGCTGAACGCTATGAAAATTTTTTAACTATCGACCATACAATAAAATCGGAAGATGTTCCGTTAGAGAGTATCAAAGGACCCATGGTTCAACATGACGGTGCCCCATGTCATTATGGGAAGGCAAGTCATCCTGGTGGCTGAATACTAACTACCCTGGCAGATTTATTGGACGTGGGGGCCCTGTTGCCTGGCCTGCTAGGAGTCCTGATTTAAACCCTTTAGATTTTTAAATTCTGGGGATATATGAAGCAGTTAGTATATTGTACTGAAATTAACACACTTGAACAACTGCGTCAGAGAATTTTTGAACGCGGCTAATGAAATTCGCAACAACGGTCAAGCTAGCTAGGGTGTACGATTCTTCTTATTCGCAGAGCTCGTGTTTGCATTAGAGCTCAATGAGCCTAGTTTGAATAGTTGCATGTAATCTTGTAATTCACTTAAGCATTTTTTGGTAACAGTTTTTATTAAATATTTGTTTATAACAAAGTTTTACTTCTTGTAGCTTTAAATTATGCAGTTTAGACATATGTTTATGGGAACTGTTTTACTTAAAAAGTCTCTTCTACATACTGGTAAAATTTGTTCCGCCCATTATGACTTACCTTGTATGTAAAAACTTAATCCAAAAACTGAAGATTTAATGTTCAAATATTAAAAACTAAATTTAATTTATCATTACAAAGAATTTATTCTTTTTCAATAGCACTTAAAACTTTATTTTTTAATAATAATAAAAATTATAATAATAATAATAATTATATTTCTCAAAAATGGGATACAAGTTTATCACTTGGTGAACGTCTACTTGACTACTACAAATTGCAATTACTAGGTGAGATTATCGACAATAGCTAATTCCATGAATCTTCATCATTTTAAATAGTCTATAGTTGTATAATAAACATTTTTATAAGTTTTGTTTTATAAAAATTTTAATTTTTTTTACAAACAAATTTTGTATTTCTACTGGTATTTTATTATAAAAAGCATATACATCGACATTTAAATGATTTTATTAATTATTGACAGTCTTGTGTGTGGAACAGATCATAAGTTTATTTCTATTTCTAGTGTTACTGTTGTGAGTCTCGCCATTCTTTTGAAATTGCTCGAATCATTTTATGTACAAATATTAAATTATTGAATATATATTGAGATGGTAGTGTTAATATATTAATTTATGGTTTAAATTTTTCCTTTGCTGAGTATCTACTAGGCAATTTGTAAATTGCTCGAACAGCTCTCTCTTCTGCAACCCAAACACTATTTGTACATCAGCTGCATGTCCCAGAGTACAATGCCGTAAGATATGGTGCTATGGAAGTAGCTAAAGTGAACTAACCGCGCCGTATCCTCGTCTATAATATCTCGAATCTTCGATACAGCCAATGCTGCAGAACTAAGTCTGTTTGATAATTCAGTTATATGTGGTGTCCATTGAAGTTTTTG
The DNA here is from genome assembly GCA_030710515.1 of Abscondita cerata. Taxonomy (NCBI): domain Eukaryota; kingdom Metazoa; phylum Arthropoda; class Insecta; order Coleoptera; family Lampyridae; genus Abscondita; species Abscondita cerata. The sequence goes on along the minus strand of JALBCR010003893.1, from coordinate 179,068 downwards.
CATCTAAAGTTAAGCCTAAGAATACTGCGGTGTCTACAAGATTCAATTCTTCCTCATTTATATGTACTCTAGGTTGAGCACTTTTAACATTAGGTGTTATGAATTTAACACATTTAGTTTTTTACACTTCAACAGTAAATTATTGACACAGAACCACTGTACAATCCTTGAGATAAAGCATCATTTACGTTATCTAAAACCGTTTCTTCATGTCTTTTTTATTTTAAACAAAAGTGATGTATCGTCCGCAAAAGAATTATTTTATGATCATTTTTCACGAAATGGGTAAGTCGTTTATATAAATAAGAAATAAGAACGGATCAAGAATTAATCCCTGAGGAACTCCCAGTTTTATTATTGATCCTGTGGAACGGGTCCCATTTATATCAATTGTTTGATTTCTATTATTCAGGTAAGAAACAATGAAGAGATCTTAATGCTGCATACCTAATCGCCATAGTGTTTTAGTTTCGCAATTTAGAGCGTCATGTTGAACGCAATCAAATGCCTTAGATAAGTCAAGCAAAATACACCCAAGGCATCCATGGAGTTTTCCCAAGATTCAAAGATGTGTTGGAACAAGCTTAATACCAGCATCGCTTGTTGAACGTCCCCTTGTAAAGCCAAATTGCTTAGAATTTAATAATGAACTGAAGTGAGTCATCATTTGGTTTAATATAATTTTTTCGAAAATTATCCTGAACACTGGTAGCACAGAAATAGGTCGAAAATTAAAAGGGTCAGAAAGTACTACCTGATTTAATTATTGGTGAAATTTTTCCAAATTTCATTAAATCAGGAAATATACCGCAAGTACGACATTTATTAAATATTAATGCTAGTCGAGGGGCACTCACAGCAATTATAGTTTTAATAAGATTCGATTAGAATGACCCCACAGGCTTAAACTGTATTTTTCATTTTTAATGAATTATATACTGCAGATTATATTAATTGGACTAATAGATTTAAATGAGAGAAATCTAAAGTATTCTAGTACATTTTCTTTGAAATTAATTCAGGCTAATAAAGTGAGAGGGAAATTTTGAGGATTTAGTCAGCTCAATCGGATAATAGCAAAAATATTTCGAAATACGGATGCAACCGCAGAGTCTGATTTAACTGTTTTGCCATCGATGTTTAGGAGAATATTCGTTTACACGAATTTTATTTCTCACCTGTGTCCAGAATTGGATGATACTCCATGTTGTTTTAATTTTATTAGTACTTTAAAAAGTTTTTCATTTTAAATAATGTGATTTTGCTATTTTACAAACTAATTTAAATTGTTTGGAGTAATTTCTGACATATTCCTTAAATTCTTTTCGGTTTGGATTTAGTGTTCTCTCATTATGTATAATCCCTATTCATGCTTTCTACTTAAAGGATGCCTACAGTGACCCATTTACTAAAAACATGTATTTTTGTTAGCAATTATTGTTTTTGATTTAAATATTGAATCATACTCATCAATAAAAAACTTTTAAAAAATGTTCGTATTGAATTATTAGGGTCGTTATGGTCTACTAGCAAAGGAAATTCGAAAATTAAAATGTTGCGAAATTCTTTAAAAGTCCTGAAGTTTTGGTATTATCGTGATTTTTCTGTGTGTTTTCTAATTATGAATGGTCAGAAGAAAGCTTGTTTATAACATACCTTTTATCAATTAATTCAAAACAATTAGTAAATAAATTATCTAAACAAGTTGCGGAATTTGCAGCTGAATTCCAGTAGGTTCCAAAAACATATTTTTTACAATTAAATGACTGAAATAAACTAATTAATTTTATGCATAAAGAGAAAGATTGTAACAACAAATCTACATTAAACTCGCCGCAGACAAGTAATAAGCTTTATTTTTTTACATGTTATAGATAGGACTTTTTCTATTTATTTTCAAAATTATTATAGTCTGTTGATGGTGGTCTGTGTATACACCATTAATAATAATAAAATGCTCCAGTTCCACACAAGTTGGTCAAGAAACAACTTCAAATTTAATCTATATAAAAAAATAAGAAAAAAAAAAAAAAAAAAAAAAAAAAAAAAAAAAAAAAAAAAAAAAAAAAAAAAAAAAAAAAAAAAAGGGGGGGGGGGGGGGGGGGGGGGGGGGGGGGGGGGGGGGGGGGGGGGGGGGGGGGGGGGGGGGGGGGGGGGGGGGGGGGGGGGGGGGGGGGGGGGGGGGGGGGGGGGGGGGGGGGGGGGGGGGGGGGGGGGGGGGGGGGGGGGGGGGGGGAAAAAAAAAAGCGCATTAATGCTTAAGAATGTTAATCACTGTTTAATTTAAGAGTTAGTTACACTATCTTATCTTTTGTTTTTTGTATCTGCTAACAGTAATTCTAAGTAAGGTTACTAAGTTGATGGAAAATTTACATACCCACTTCCAGTTGTTGCGTCAAAATATATAGTTTCATCACAACCAAACAAGGTGGTATATAAATTGTGTAATGAGTTAATCTAATTATTTTTTCAGAACAAAGTAACTCATTAGAAATCAAATTATATTTTATTATTATTTTTTTAAGTAAAGGTATAATACAATTTTAGAAAATTTATTAGATGGTATTTTTAAAACTACCAATTATTTCACACATAAAAAAATATAGGGCGCCACCTAAATTTTTAGTTTGATAAAAACAACACTTTCGCTTTTAAAGTTTAGGAAAATAAGCGTCAATAATAATTTCAAACAACTTTAAGGTATAAAATTCAAACAAATCATTAACAAAAATTTACTCAACAACAATGTAAAACAATTCAACAAATGTCATAACAAAAAAATTGAATAAAAACACTTTACTTCAGAGAACGGGATTGGTGCTTAACCAAAATAATGGTGCACCTACAAAGACGACACCAGGCGGTTAACAAAGCTTGATAAATCATGCACAAACAAACCCAAGTAGATCTTTACGTTGCCTGTAAACAAATTAAACTTTCGATAATAAGCTTGTCTCACTATAACTAACAAAAATATTCATTTATATCCTTACTGTGTACAAGTGGTCCACAAACTTATTGAGAGATATTTGCTTAAGGTTATTTAAAGATGAAGCTTGGTTTCAAGTTAATGGTTTTGTTATTTCACATAACATGCGTATGTAGAGCTTATAAAAACATTTTGTTAAATGGTTCTACTACACCACCAAAAGATATTTTTAGGGAGTCGGATTGTTTATCGGGTTTATAGTTTTTATTTTATCTACAACACTGCTTGAAGAATTTATATTTTGAGGAATGGCAAACAATATTGAAGAACAGCGTCTCGACAATGTCTCAAAGTTTGTGTAAACAAATTGAAAATTTATTCCAACTGTACTAATGTCAATTTGTTATTTTTTAAATTTGCTTTGCTATACCACAGACAGGTTTTTTATTTATATTTCATATTGTAGCGGATTGACAGTGGCAACTTGATGTATTACATATGTATGCTTAGTTGCTTAAAGCACTAAAATTGTTCATTAACAGAAATATGATATTGTAGAAGCTATAAATATACCCTTGGAACTCATTTCATACACCTTAGCCGAATTAGTTAAATCATCAACATTCATTTCAAAAACGGTCTCTTTATTCCCACTGCTGTATTATATTTTTTCTTAAATAAAAATGTGTTATTCGGCAAAGTTCTCTATTCCGGATTTATAATAATTTAAATTATTTTAACAAATTCTTATTAAAAGCATTATTATCTCATAAATGTGTTCTATTTTATTTTTATATACCTAAGCAACATGTTAGGTATGGTGTCGGAAAAAGATGGCGTATTAATTTTAAATTTTAATATAGAAAAACTCCTATAAAACTTATTCGTTGAATACACGGTACCTACGAGGATGTATTGATATCTAGTTAGATCAGATCAGTTCCGTGCATAAAAGAAATATTGCGTTACCATAGCAACAAATAATAACTTATTAGAAGTATCAGTGTAAAGTTTGACGTCAAAAAGTAAACCAGAGTTACGCAAGGATTAAATAAAAAAGGATGTCCACCGAAATTGTGAAAATTAAAAATTGGAGTATCGAGCCATCACCAAGTACCTGTATTTAAAGAGTTAAGGAGGTGGTGCAGAAGATTTACGGTAGCATATGCTTAATACCCTTAGTGATCAATGTTCTCGCATGCACCGTCAAAAAATTGGAATGCACCGAAGGCCAGTTTCCTGTGTCAGTCCCCGAAAATATCGATGCAGTTCATGACATGATTTTATCAGACCGTCGAATTGGGCTAAAACGGATATCTGAAGCACTGAATATTTCATACGAACGCGTTCATCATGGTTCACGCCAATTTTGGACATGAGAAAAAATTGCTGCAAAATAGATTCCCTGCACGTTTGAATGTTGACCAAAAGCGTGCAAGGGTGGAAGCATCGCGTTCGATCTGTGCTCGATTTGAAAACGTGATGTAGACTTTTTAAAACGAATTGTTACTTTATGGATGAGATCGGGGTACATTTCTACGTGATCCAGTAACAAAAGCTAACAATCGATGGAATGGCGACACTCTGGTTCTCTTAAGACCTAATAAGTTTTGTGTGGGGGGGTGCTGGAAAGTTCTTGCTTCAGTTTTTAGGATTGTCATGGAGCAATCATGATTGATTTTTGGATAAGGGTAGAACAATAACTGGATATTACAACTCGACATTACTGACCACTCTACAGAAAAATATTAAAAAGAAAATACGCGGAAAGCTATCCAAAGGTGTTTTGTTTTTTGCAGGACAACGCCCGGCACACAAATCTTATGATGCCATGCAAAAATTCGTGATTTAGGGTTTGAATTACTAGAAGACCCTCCTTATTCACCCGATTTGGCTCCCTCCGACTATCACCTCTTTCCTCAACTAAAGAAAAGTCTAAAAGGTCGTACATTTTCATGCAACATGGAGGTAATAGGAGCTGTGGAAGTGTGATGTGCAGAGCAAGAAGAAACATTTTTTTTGAAAGGTCTAGAGACGTTGCAGGTTCGCTGTTATAAATGTATCCAATTAAGAGGAGAATATGTTGAGTAATAAAATATTTGGACATTGAAATTTTGTTTGGTTCTATAGTAGGCTTAAGAATTTTTCAATATATCCTCGTATGTATTTTTTATGCACTCTAGGACTAAAGAAGCAAATTAAGTTCCACCTTAAGAATGATTAAAAGTTACTTCAAATCTTAAAGAAATTAAAAATCCCAAAAAGATTTGTAGTATAATATGACTTGGTGTATCTATAAAAACACGAAGAATAATTTATTAGATCTACATAAACTTAAATACATCAAAGAATTATTATTTTGACATTTTTATAATTTTTATTCTCGGGTATGTAATCATAATTATACCTACCAATAGCTACACAAAACAAAGAAAAAAACATAAACGCACTCCTATATATAGCAATAATTTTCCTCAATTTGCACTCAGGATTTGTAACTTATCAATCGAATATTTTGCGGAAGTGTTATTAGGTGGCAGCAGTTATTACGAATCTATTTTCTCATTTTCCGCCTGGAATAATTGTGTTGCTATTTAATAACTGCCAAATAAAAGCACTTATTAACTTGTATGTTAAAATCAAATTTAATGTTTACATTAGCGACAATAAAGTGGTATTGGTGACTTTTTGTTGCAGATTGTAATTATGTACATAATTATGTTATTCAGTAAATAAGACTTGAAGGACCATATCTTATTGCGTTTTAGTGACTAATCCAGAATTAAAATTGCTGGAACTAATAGATGATTTTTCGTCGATTAACTACGGTTTTAAATTATTCTAAATGGAAATGGCGGAAGTAAATAAATATGTGCTAATCTATCAATATACTTTTAATCTTAGTTCATACAATTGGGCTCAATTTATTTGATTGTGATTATGCTTTTACTTTGGCGGCTGACGAGATGATTTACATACATGATTAATAAATGATGCGTTTTGAAATTTAATTTTTCTTGTACTGTGTAAATTTGATGTTTTCCCCATAATTTGTCTTTTTTTCGAAATAATAACGTATATCTACTGATTGATGAAATTTATATAACTGTGCATAGAATAATTCACTTTTTAATTTAAATTATTTTTTGTTATTCGTTTGAATGTTCAAATAGTATTTGAATATAAGCAAACATAAAACATCTATTGAGAATCTCAGAACTTAAAACCTGTGCTTTCTGCTCAATACCAATTTATATCAAATGTTAGAACGGGACATCCTATTTTAATTATAATTTTAGGTCGTGTTGTATATTACGTTAGTTATTTGATGATACATTTTGTTACATAATTACGTAATTTCATATATTTTAGAATATTAAAAATGAAACACAAAGGAATACTAATTTCAAGCAATATTAAATTTAGACTGTTCTATAGTGAACAGTTATTACTCCACCACCCGTCTTATAATTTACATATACAAAGCCAAACATTATTAAAAATATTACAGTTTAGGAAATAGAAAATATAAGTAGTTGTTTGTAATGACAATAATATGTAGAAAAGTATATCAATATTATTCAAATTTATTGTTGATTTTATTTACTATATAAATATCATTATAATTATTTGATAGTCAATAAATACAGTGATCCCTCTGTAATACATTTATATGGTTTAGCTTTTATTAATACCGTAAAATCTGCAATAGTTAAAAACACTGATAACTTTCAAATTGTTACGAATAAAAAAATTCGACAAAAAGACATCGTTTTTGGTTCGTCGGTTGCTACTATGTTAAAAGCGGCCACAAACTGATGCATTATCATGTCTACCGATTAGAACCGAACACAAAGATTGACGACATTCAAAGTTACTTAAATAGCATAAAAATAACAGGAGCTAAATGTGAAAAACTTCAATCGCGTCGTCCTGTAAAATATAGTTCTTTTAAGATATTTGTTGCTGAACAATTTACCGATATAGTCACGCTAGCAAAGACTTGGCCTGCAAAAAATGTTAGAGTTAATCGTTTTTTCCAACGACTTCCGAAAGGAACTCTAAAAGTATAACCCAAAGTTATGAAGGTACCTTGATATTGTTTCACATTAATATACAGTGCCTAAGGGACAAAATTGACAATATAAATACATTTTTAGTTAATTCTTTAATAAATATCGATTTTCTGTGACCAACCACTTTTACTAGAAAAAAAAAATCTCATGGCGGTGTAATGATTTTAATAAATAGATGTTTAAATTTTTGCTTCATAAATGATTTGGCAGTAGAGGTGTACTGTGAGATCTGTGCAATATCCTGTTCAACATACAACATTGTAGTAATATGCGTCTATCGCTCTCCCCTGGGTGATTTTGCAATTTTTTTGTCCATTATGGAAAACATGTTATAGAAGACTCCAGAGGGTTTAAATACCATCATCTGCGGTGATTTTAATGTCACATTTGGTTTAAATGAACGCCAATCAACAATTCTGTGTAACCTATTTGAGTCTTTTGAATTTAAACTTATTATTATGGGTAGCGTCAGACAATCCAACTGTCTTGACAACATTTTTAATAATTTTGTGAACAAAAACTATTCATTAACAAGTATAGACACGTACGAGGGGGTGCTAAAAAAGTTCCTGGCTTTGCTACTAATCACGTAAATAAGACCCGTATAAACAATACCACAGCCTATTTAACTATTTAGTAGCGCGCATGCGCAGTAATAGATGCGTACGTGGGAGAATTTTCATTCCACGCAGTAACAAAGCAAAGATGGCGCACTTACACCAATGTTTGATAAAACTGAGCAACGCGCAGTGATGAAATTCCTGTTCCTACAAGGGAAAGGAGCAAAGCAAGTGCATGAAGAGATGGTTGAAGTGTTGGGGGTAACTGTTTAAGCTACTCGACAGTAAAAACATGTGTCTCTTGGACAAATTGAAGGAGGCGTTGAAGCAGAACGCCGAAGTTGACTTGCGGGGTCTTATTTTGCAGGATAATGCGCCTTCCCATACGGCCTACGGCATCTTAGCGAAAATCGACCAAATTGGCCTTGAATTGTTGAACCACCCGCCGTATTCTTCTGATCTGGCCCCATCAGTCTATTACCTCTTTCCACAACTGAAGCAACACGTGAGGGGCACCAAGTTTGATTCTAATGAGGAAGTCATCGCAGCTACGGAGACGTTTTTTGAGGGACAACCGTCCCAATTTTATTTGGACAAGTTACGTAAACTGGAGAAGCGTTGTACTAAGTGTGTTAACTTGTTGGGGGAGTACGTTGAATAAAACGTGTACCATATTTCGCTAGCACGTTTCTTTCTGTGTAAAGCCAAGAACTTTTCAGCATCCCCTCGTATTTGTCTGTTTATTTAGAACAATACATTTGGCCGAAAAAAGTTGGTTTTGTTTTGTGAGAGTGAAGGTTGTGAATTGAAGCTTTGAAACCAAATTCAATTATTGGATCGTTTCAAGTGGGGAAAATTCACAAAATTAATTGAGTATTATATAAATGGGAATAATTAACTGTGGAGACAATCAACGGACACAAATTGCAGAAGGTGATAGCAAATTTATTAATAATTACGTATGTTAGGTTAAAAATATAGAATAGTAAAGAGACAAGGATAAGAAGGTTGATAATAATATTCGACTTTAAATGGTAAAATATACAGGAATTTCGACGCCTAACAAATATGCAACACAAAGAGCAGAAGAGTAAGACGCAAAAGGAAATATATGCTTAATAAACAAAATAGTTTGGATCGGCATAATAATAATAAAGAAGGCTGATAAGAGTGATTGATTCCAAACTGATGAGGCGGGTATGCTCTTTTCGCAGCCTATAAATAAATAAATAAACAAGCAAGGAATAAATAAATTATAATAGTATAATAATATAATTATTAGCACACAAATTCCTAAAGACATTAAGTAATTAATTCAAGTTAAGTTAAATTTAAAACTAAATAGTGCGCATTAAAGTAGTGTAAATAAAATGGTCGATATAGATTGCGATCGTAGTTGAAAGATAGTAGTTTTGCGACTCCGATTTCAGAGGCAAAAGGAGTGAGATAGAGAAGTGAAAGGAAAGTGAACGACACGTGATAGTGATAATAAAGATAGCAGTAGGAGGCACGAGGAAAAAGTTGATGGGAAAGGATTAAAATAGAAACACTAGAAGGTAAATTATATTTATCGAATAAAAGTGTGGTTAAAAGTAAAAATAGAGCAAACGTTTCCGAGGTGTTGAATCGAACGTTAGTTCTAGCGCGAGAAATAAAATTTGAGCAAAATAGAATAGGCAACACATCAAACGCATCATATAGGTGAAGAGACATTAAAATAGAAAATTGCAAACTTGTTAGGCAACCTTAAAAGCACAAGTGTAACGTTACTGAATCTCAATCTTCCCAAAATCAAAAAGTGAAAACCATTTAACGAGAGGATAGAAGAAGGTACAAATGCAAAGGAAACTAACCGAGATATATACTGAGAATCTTAAAGCTGATACTAGACCGCGGGCAAACAGTGAATGTAAATTATCAGATTACATAAAGCGAAAGAGAGACCCAAACAGCGAAGAATCCATTGAGGATAGCCATAAGCTATTTCAAAGAAGTAGAAAGACCGTGAGATCACCATCCAAAATAAAGCGGAACGAAGAAAAAGATAAAGAGGCAGATCAATATCCCCAAATGGAAGCGGTACTAAAGGCTATAGAGGCGATGAGAGGAGAGATGCGTGAGGGGTTTAAAGAGAACAAGGATGAGATCAGACAACTGAAAAATGAATTGAATAATATTAAGGAGGAAAATAAAAGAAGAGAAGAGATTTGGAGTAACGAAAGACAGATGCTTGCCAATAGAGTAGAAGAACTGGAAAGTGCTCTTGAGAAGCAGGAAAAGGCAAAGAGAAGGAACAATATAATAATTAAGGGTCTAGAAATGGAAAACGTAACACAATTGAAGGAGAAGGTACAAAGCTTCATAAAGAAGGAGTTGGACGTGGACATAGAAATACAGGAAACTTACCAGATTGGCAAAATGAAGGAAAAGAAGGCGGTAGTGGTCAAATTGAGGACTTGGGAAAAAAAACAACAGATAATGAAAAACAAGAGTAAACTGAGAGGAGGAAAAATATACATTAACAATGACATGACGATGAATGAGATGGGAATACAAAGTAAAATAAGAGAAATGGCGAGAAAAGAGGTCGAAAAGGGGAATACTATACGAATTGGCTATCAAAAGTTGACCATTAACAACAAGGTGTACGAGTGGAGAAACTTACAAGAGACCTTAGATTTAAAAAACTAGAAAACCTACACCGAAACTGTCAAAATATGGCAACCCCCGCAACGAACATGGAACATGAAAATCGTAATGAGAATTGCAAACAAATGAAACATGAATTGAGACAGAGAAGGACAAAGAAATTAGAACAAAGAATAGCATCCTGGAATGTCAGAACGATGCTGATGCCTGGAAGAATAGATGAAGTAATAAATGATATTAAGAGATACAGAGTAGACATAGCAGCGATACAGGAGGTGAGATGGAAGGAAAGTGGTGAAATAAAAAAGAATGGCTATACAATACTGTTCTCAGGTGAAAATAGACAGGGCAGAAATGGAGTGGCTTTTATAATAGCTGGAGGATGTGCAAAGAACATATTGGAGTTTGAACCAATAAACGGAAGATTAGCATACATTAGAATGAAGGGCAAATACGCAAACTTGTCATTAATAAACGCATACGCTCCAACAGAAGATGCAAACAAGGAAGATAAGACAAAATTGTATGAGGAGTTAGAAAGAATATATGAAAAAATACCAAAAGAGATGATCTGATAATGCTGGGAGATTTTAATGCCCAGATTGGTAAGGAGGGTTATGTTGGAGATGTGGCTGGGATAAATACGATACATGAAAAACCAATGAAAATGGAGAGAAGCTATGCAACCTTGCAATGCTGTGCAATTTGAGAATTATAACCACAGATTTCATTCACAAGAAAATACATAAGGAGACCTGGATAATACCTGGAAGTGGCAAAGGAAATCAAATAGACCACATATTAGTAGACAAGAGAAGAACATTTAAAGTGAAAGATGCAAGATCATATAGAGGATACAGCGTGGACACCGATCATAATATGGTAATAATGAAGGTGGAAATGGATAAGATGAATATGGCTGCGAAGAACCAAAAACAAAAACAACAGATGGGCAATAGAAAAATTAAAAATGAGAAGAACCAAAAAATACATGCAAGCACTACAAGATGAGATGGAAAAAAACAACAATGCCAGAATATAGAAGAAGAATGGACTAGTATAAAAAATAGTATATTGAAAGCATCGGAGAAAACAATTGGCTATAGAAAGGCTAAAAGTAGAAAGGAGTGGTTCGACGAGGAATGCAGAACAATAATACAAAGGAAGAGAGAAGCCAGGCTGCGATGGATGATTTCCCAAACCTCAATGGACAATGAGAAATACAAAAAAATAAAAAGACAAGTTGTAAATCTTTGCAAAAATAAAAAGCAACAGTGGATGGAGGAGATGATGACAGACATAAAAAAGCACATAAAAACTCAAGAGACCTTTACAAAAAAATAAAAGAGCAGAAGTATACTAGAAGAATTGTTACTAGAGGAATGAAAGACAAGACCGGAGAAATAAAATACGAGGAGGAAGAAATTAAAGGTATATGGAAAGAATATTTCGAGAAATTGCTTGGTAAAGAGATGGATGAGAGAAATAGAGTCAATAGAATACCATTACTAGAAGAAGAAGAAGTAAGAATAGAGGAACCAACATACGACGAATTTAGCAAGACCTTGGCATCAATGAAAAACGGGAAGTCACCCGGCGTAGACAATATAAATACGGAGTTGATGAAAATGGGAGAAGAGACAATGTTAGAAAGAATGTACCAACTGATGATTGCAATATGGAGAGAGGAGAAGATGCCGGCAGAGTGGAGTATGGCAGAGATCATTCCAATTTACAAGAAGGGAGACATAAAGGAATGTAATAATTATAGAGGTATATCCCTGCTTAACAACAGCTATAAGGCGCTAACCAAAATGATACACAAAAGACTACAAGATCATATAAATAGCGAAATAGGTGACTATCAACAAGGATTCCGGCCTGGTAGATCTACGAAAGATGCAATGTTTGTAGTGACCCAAATAATGGAAAAATGCTATGAACACGACATAGGATTGGAGATGTTGTTCGTTGACTTCAGACAGGCATTTGATCGAGTTAAGAGAGGCCATTTAATAAGAGAAATGGAGGAAATGAAAGTACCTGCAAAAATAATACGTTTGATTCAGATGACAATCAGAAACACAACATCGGTAGTCAAAACTATAAAAGGTCTGACAAAAGAATTCACGACGAAAGCGGGAGTGAGACAAGGTGATGCACTGTCTACCGATTTGTTTAACATTGTGTTGGAGGGCATTGTAAGAAAACCAAGTGCACTGGGACAATAATGAATAGAAATGTACAGATAGTTGCTTTTGCTGATGACATCGTAATAATAGCAAGAACGCATAGAGCTTTGGTGGAGGTGTTTGTGAAATTGGCAAAAGAAGCAAAAGAGCAGGACTTGAAGTGAACGAGTCGAAGACGAAACTCATGAGGTGCAACAGAGGAAGAATAGAACCAAGAGAGGCAGTAACAATTCAAGAATACAACTTTGAAGAAGTGAGAACTTTTAAATACTTGGGCATACAAATAAAGGACAATGGTGAAAGAGAAGAGGTGGTTAAAGATCGAATAATGGCGGGAAACAGGGCTTACTATGGAAACAAAAGCTATTAATGAGCAAACACATACGGAAAGAGACAAAGATCAAGATGTATAAGACCTCTGATAAGACCCGTAGTTACATACGGGACGGAGATATTGTGCTTGACAAAAAGAGAGGAAGATAAACTGAGGATATTCGAGAGGAAAATAATGAGGAAGATTCTGGGAATGAAGAAAGTAAATGACGAGCAACATAGAGTAAGAACAAACAATGAAATAGAACATGAACTGGAAAACGGAAACATAAAGCATTGAGATTGGGCTGGTTCGGCCACGTGATGAGAACACAAGAGAATAGATCAATCGGTTGTGTGATGAGATGGAGACCGGATGTTGGGAGACCGAGGGGAAGACCAAGGTTAAGATGGTTAGACGAAGTAGAAAATGACCTAAGAACTTTGAAGATAACAGATTGGAAAGCGAAAACTCTAGATAGAAATTGTTGAGGGGAATCGTAGAAGGGCGAAGACACACAAGGAACTATAGAAAGAGGGAAGAAAAGGAAGATGATTGAACTCAAAAGTGGAAAATAGGGACTAATCCACCCTAGAAAAATGGATTTGAAAGCGTCCAGAGACGCGGCGATATTTCTTTGAAATGGAGTGCCGACATTATTATTACATTCGGCCACCATTACTGTTTTTTGACAAAAAGCATCTACCACTAAGAAATGTACATCTTTTACAAACAGAAGTTTTGATTTGTTTCATTGAATGTAATCTTTATGGAATTTTATATACTTTAAAATTAGAGTATCAACAAGAAAGTATTGACATTTATCGAAAATCTTATGGATTCGGTAAAGCTGGCGTTCCCTGAAAAAAATTATACACAGTCGAACTAAAGGTAGTAATGTGAAGTGGTTTAGTGCGGCCTTAAAACACCTAGAGACCATTTAACATTCCTCTGTAAACTATTTAAACATTCAACCCCCAATAAACTAAATAAATTTGTATTTAAACAAGTTTCCGTTAATAAAATACAGGAAACTGTGATGTCAATAAAAAATACTAACAGCAGAGATACCTACGGCCTGACCGCACAATTAATAAAAAGTCAAATCAATAGTTTAGCAAGTCCACTGACTCTACTCATCAACAAAAGCTTATCATCAAGCAGGTTTCCGGGCGATCTAAAATAGGTGTGGTAACTCCGTTACTTAAAACAGGCGACATAGACAATGTAAGTAACTACCAACCCTTCTCTAATTTGCCGGTCATTTTAAAAAACTTTGAGAAGATACTTTCAGAACAGATAAATGATTACTTTGAAGATAATAATCTCTTCTGCATGCAGCAATTTGGTTTTAGGAGAGACTGGAACACAACAAGTGCCATGGTTTTCTTTGTCAACAAGGTGTTGGATGGATTAGTAGAAGGAGATTATTTGTTATACCTCATATAACTTTACTGAAGACAGCTTAAAACTAGTGGCTTCTTATTTAGAAAACCGTCAGCAATGCGTAAAATTTGCAAAATTAATCTCTAATATGTTACTGATACATAATGGTGTACCACAAGGATCAATTCTTGGTTTATTACTTTTCTTTATTTATATTAATAACTTTCCTGCCCTAAATGAAAAATATCGATACGATACTTTATGCAGACGACACAACCATGTTATTAAAAAACAAGGATATAAATGAGCGGGATAAATGGGAACTTAAAATGGTAAAAAGCAATTCAGTGGTTTACTGTAAAGGAACTTCTGTATCTACAAAAAAAGACTCAGAAACTGGTCATTTACATTTAAAAAGCACAACGCAAAATTATCCAATTGTGGGGTAATAAACTTTTTAGGAGTTACTTCTTGATCAGAAACTTACGTGGAGAACAATATATAAATAGATTATAAAGTTGTTATCACGAAACATTTTTGTTTTAAGAAGTCTTCAAAAAGAAGTCCTAATGTTTGAAAGCCGCACACTTTGTATTAATCCATTCACTATAAAATTTCCATGGTACGTTGTAAGCTGTGGGGCTTGTCTGCGCACGTGAATATAGTTTTCAGATTGCAACGTAAGGCAATACTCATTGTTGTCAATCTACAATATCGGGACGATTGCACTGGATGCCTTTCGCGGCTTTGTAATGCTGACGCTGCCCTCAACTTGCTTCTCTATCAGCAAGTCTGGTGTACATGTGAAATGTAACATTGACTTGTGGTTATGACCAAACAACAGACACACATATCAGACAAGGCAAGTAATAAAGCAACGACCTATCCATGCCACTTGTCGTTCAAGCAAATTACAAAAAGGCTCTCCTAATTATATGGCTCCTAAATTGTTTAATGTGTTGCCCAAGAATTTAAAAACGTTGCTTCAACAATGAATTAAAAAAGATACAAAATTTGTTAATTAAAATCCTTCTATTCAGTACAAGAATTTTATACGTCTAATATTATAGAACTTGACAATTAATAAAACTTATGTTTTAATGTAGTGTTTGTTATGTATCTTTATGATCTACATATTTAATTTATATATTATTTTATACGGCGAGTGTAAAGTTTTTCGAAATTGGAAGAATAATAAACTGAATTAAACTATGTCTTAGAAAATGTGCAGTATCGAAATTCTTATTTTTTTTAATTCACAATCCGTTAACTTGTGTGACAGTAAGAAATTTTTCTTTTGAAGAATTTTCTAATTTCTATTATCTTTAAAACTATTAGCTCTGATTTTCTTGTATGGGTTAACTGTTTTAGACGTTTTTAGCTACGCTGGTCCAGCAATTATTACATTCACTACAAAAAGCACGCGTTTGTCACTGGTAACATAAATAGTAATTTTTTTAAATTTTCTCTTTTATTATTTCAATAACCAAAACGAAATTTGGCCGTAAATGAACTAGAAATAACAAATTGCACTAGAAAATATATAAAATAAAAAAATTGCAACATCTTTTATCAATAAATTTAAAGTTTCCTTTGTGAAAAATTTTCTTTAACATTACTTTTCAACAACAGGGACACATAGAACAAAAGTATACAAATCAATCGAGTGTATCAGAAACTTCTTGCTAAGAAATAACCGATGACCATTAAATTACTTAATATTGATTCCCTTGTGTAAAATTAATGACATTTATATTTTATTAAACTGTTTCACCATAAGTTTTCTGAAGAAAAAAGTCTCTATTTACCTTTGTATAGTAATATTGATTAGCGTTAGTTTATAACTTTGTTTAACAAAAAAAAATATTTAAAAGAAAATTAGTTTACAAAAGTTCTATGAAACAACGCATTTTAACAAAAGCAGAGAGCTTAAGCTGGTTTATGGAGATGAATTTCAATGTCGGCGCTGTGAGTCAGTATTATAAAAATAATGCCTATTGCTTATTCAATGAAGAAAACTGCATTTTTTGCGGTAAAAGCTGAAAATATTACTAAACGTTTGACGGGGTTTTCATTTATTGGAAATAAAGCACAAGAAACAGTAATGTAAGAGAACGAAGTGTAAAACACACCATTTCTGCCATTAAAGTAAATCACGTGAACAGAAATTTAGTTTTTTCTAATTTTTTTTTGAATAAAGTATCATTAACTGTGTTTTGAAATGAATCAGCGATTTTAACTCCAATCATGTTCTTTATATACGCGCTTTATTTTGTTTGCTATCATATAGGTCGTTGTGCTTGTAAATTACTTCTGCACTAGAATTTATTATCCGTTTTTATCGACCTTGCTTTCTAATGAGAATGCTTGGTTTCATTTTTTAAGTGTTTACTTAATACATTAATTACTGTTTTCAAGAATAAAAGCTAAATACGTGATTTTAGTTTAGGTTTATATGACGTAGGGGAATGAGTCTCTTTACTGTTTCATTAGGGCCAGATGCTGAAATTTATATTATTTATTAAAACAATCGTAGCTTTGTTTATCAGGCGGGTTGGTTTTTTGTTTCTTTGTCACTAGCCGCCTGATTATGGTAAACAACGGATTGTTTGTAAACAAATAATGCGCCTGAAACGTCGTGAATACAGAACAGTGAAAGAGTTTACCTCCTGCGTCTCCATAAGAAGGATCCTAAACTAAAAATTTTTATTTTATGACACGCAGTTGAAAAGAACAAAACTTAAGGTTACTGTTAGTACACATATAAAAAGATTTTAAAAATGTTCATATACGACATTAGACACATACAAAATCGTTTTTAAATAATATATGGATTGATAACCGTTCCACATAACTTGGCTGGTCAGCAGTGTGCCCCATTTCTATAAGACTGATAACTTTACTATACTAGGAAATCAAGCATACACTAAAACCTTTTATTTTCGGCCGCCTCTAAACCGGGCCATTTTCCATGTCAAAACCAATTATACGGAAATATCCATATTAATTACTGGTCCAATAACGACCACCTCTCAATAACGGTCACGACCACTTATTTCTAAACTTTCTTGAAATACATGTAATTTATCTCCATTTTGGAGGTAAGTAAGTAACTAAGGTCATTAGTAGACAACAAACTTAGCGCCCCAAGCTGCAT
Source organism: Abscondita cerata (assembly GCA_030710515.1). NCBI lineage: Eukaryota > Metazoa > Arthropoda > Insecta > Coleoptera > Lampyridae > Abscondita > Abscondita cerata. The sequence goes on along the minus strand of JALBCR010003893.1, from coordinate 161,806 downwards.
AATATATAATTGTTTGAATGTGTGACTGTACTTCTAATATTTAAGAACGGATTTAAAGAATTTGTTTGATTTACATGACAGTCTACAGAGAAAGTGCAATTAAAAGGCTCAATAAGTTTAATTCCCAAATCGTATTTTACGTACATAGTTTGAAAGTTGGTATGTTCACAGTGCTGTTACATATAGACGTACAGAAAATTACACGTCGCAAAAGAAAACGCTTTGTCTCTTAAAGAGAAAATTGATATAATTGTGGAAAGTGAAAAGTTCAATACCAGTGCAAAAGAACACAAGTTCACAATATTTTAGAAAACAAATGTGATTAAAAAAGCTATTTGAAGAAAGTTCCACACAGAGCAGAAGAGAAAATTTCATAGAACTGAAGATTTAGAAATTGACCGAGTAGTTTACTTTTGGTTTTGTAAAACTAGGAATAAAAATATCCTTACATCTGGACCTTTAACTTCTACCATAACTAGACGTCCAGATGATGAACCAGACAACTGACGACGTAATATGATCAACTCTCTTTATATCAATAATTGATAAACACCGCATGGGCGATATTTTGCAGCTTCGTTTCAGTCATATCATATTATACCTAATTTTGTACTTATATGATGATCACATGAATTTAATTAAAACTACATTGTACTTTGGAAATAATTGTCAAACTACTTTGTCGTTATAAATTTATTTTTAAAGTACATACAGTAAAATTTCTGTTTTGGGCCACTCTTAAAAAGAGGCCACCTCTAAAACCGGCCAAGTTTTCCAGGGTCAAAAACCAATTATACGGAAATATCTCTCCTAATAGATACTACCTTTCGATAACGGCCACTTGGTCGCTTATTATTTGTATACTTTCTTGGAGAAATACATGTACTTCTACCTCGTATTTCCGGCCATTCTTAGGTAAGGTCATTAGTAGACAACAGTTTAGCGTTCAAGTTGTGCATAATATATAATTGTTTCATTGTGTGAGGCTTAAGTAATTACCGGTATTTAAGAAATGGATTTAAAGAATTTGTCTCGATTTACAATAGACAGTCATTACAGAGAAAGTGCAATTAAAAGGCTCATTAAGCTCACCCCAAAAATCTGTATTTTACGTACATATAGTTTAAGGTTATTGTATGTTCAACAGTGCTGTTACGACATAGACGTACAGAAGAATTACAATGTCGTTAAAAAGAAAACATTTGTCTTTTAAAGTGAAAATTAATGTAATTGTGGAAAGTGAAAAGTACAATACCAGTGCTAGAAGAACATAAGTTAACAATCTTTTAAAAAACAAATGTGATTTAAAAAGCTATTTAAAGAAGGTTCCATTACAGAGCAGAAGATAAAAATTTCCTAGAACTGAAGATTTAGAAATTGGACCCGAGTAGTTTACCTCTTGGTTTTGTAAAACTAGGAATAAAAATATCCCTTATATCTGGACCTTTAATAAAAAGAAAGCATTGAAGTTGCGGAAAATTTAAAAAATTACGGATTTTAAAGCTTCAAATAGGTGGTATGAGAAATTGACAATTTTGTTTTTGTAAGCAAATATAGAAGGTGATAAGGAGAAAATCCGTTAATAATTAAAAAAAAAGTATACACCTAAAATGCGTTTTTCCAGAGATTATGACTTCCTGGCTAAAAAGATTGGATGAAAAATCAAAAAAAGAAAATAGAAAAATTTTGGTTATTTCTAGATAATGCCACGTCTCATCCCATAGTGACTCTTGAAAATGTGAACATTGGTTCTTCTACCTCCAACACTACATCCCATTGCCAGCCACTTAGATCTAGGAATTATCCAAAATTTTTAAGATGGCTAACATGATGCTTTTTAATCAAAAGGCTACTAACATTCACAAATACAAACGTCCTTTAAGAAGATGCGGAAAATAAATTAATGATTACTTAGGACTTTAGTTTGGATATCAGTAGCCTGGAGGAACAGTTTTGGTTATTACAATTAAGCTAATTGTTTTGCAAAGCTGAATTCCCGGAAAAAGTCTTGTGGAAACATTTCGATAAAAAAGACAAAAAAATAAAAGTAGTGCAGAAGAATCCAAAGTTTTTTCGTCAAACATTAAAGATATGGGTAAGGTGTAAAAAACTAAAAGATGTGCCAAGTTTTCTATTTTCTACGATGGGAAGTGAGCAAGCGGTAGAAGTACTTTAAATTTTATCTAAATGGAATCTTTCTGTTTTACAAACTAAATTTAAAAATGTAAAACAAACCTTATTATAAAAATATTTCACAAAAATGTAATTTAATGGTATGTATATGTCATGCAATTAATTATTGTAATAAGTATAACGAGCAAATTAGAAAATAGGTACATATTATATAAATGTATGTATTATGTATTCAATATGTATAACTCTTCCATTATTATATCGTCTAATTATTTAATATTGTATCAGCACATTTATAGTTATTTTTAATGTAAGATATATAGTACTGTATAGCAAACCGTATTATGTTCCATACTTAAAAGATTTTAATAAACAACGCATAGAAATAATTTTTTTTCTTTCAATAACGGCTACCTCAATATACCGGCTGAGTTTTGCAGCAAATTTTAATGACCGCTTATTTAAAGATTTTACTGTAGATGCAAAATATTATCAATAATTTCCTGAGAACATCGAAAAAAGTTAATACTGGACCAACAGTTTCATTAATAACATGTAATTCTGCACTGAAATAATGAATCAAATAATCCCGTAAAACGCCTAGTACGTTCAACATTTTTCGCATAGCTATATTAATAAATACTAAAATCCATTCTTGCTAGAACAAATCATTTTAAAAAAATAATTATCAGTAAGTTATTGTTATATATGTTGCCCTCTATGTGGTAGTAATGAATCGACACATTTCGAGTTATAGTTTAAAAGATAATATTTATGAACAAAAGATTTCAAATTGATTAATAATAACATACATATTGAGATTTTTCTTAGCTGTCGCTATACAATGACTTGTGAATATAACTTTTACATGTCGTATTGTTTAATTTATTAGATTCCAAGAAAGTTCTGGGCTTTATTTTTACTCTTGGTTTTGCTTTTCAACATATTTACGTAATTTCGATACATCTCAACGAGTGGATTATCAGAAGTGTACATTTCAAATATTTACACAATTCTATTGTAGAGTTATTAATAGCATTGGTCAATCTAAAAAAACTACCAAAAATTATTCTTTAATATAGATATAAGAAGTAAAAATGAAAGTTATGTTGACATACCTTGCATTTTGAGAACAGCAATTACTACTCGAATTGATCATAACCTAGTAGCACAAAACAAACCACATATATTTGTTTACTATGTTTGTTAAATATGCAAATGCAGCACTTTCAATATTGGCCTATTTGTAGATGTCATTCATGTATATATTCTGAACATATATGACAAATCAACATATATATGTTGTAAAGATGTATAAAACCCATCAATTTCAAATATTAGTAAAATATATCTCCCTAAGCTATCCTACAAATATACGTTGAGATCTCCAAAATGTCTTCACCCTCTACATTAAAAAATTATATTATGAAAATATTTGCTATATATCTCTTTGACTAATATTTGCAATATATGTCAACTATATATCTTACACAAATAATAAGTCGAATTATTACAAACAAAAGTTTATTAGCAAATTATTTAAATGTTTACATAAAAATTCACATCGATATAGTTTATTATAAAATTCGCAAAGAATTCGATAAATGGAGAGAAAAATGCGGTTTAATGTTTTAAAAAACTGATACGTGTACTATAATCTTATTTTTTAATTAAAAACAGAAAATGTAATAACTGTAACCTACCAATCAACGCCGCCATGGTCCTCAATGAAACAACTTAAATTGATTAAAACAAATTTACGTAAAAAATTATTTTTGAAATTGTTATTACAAGTGCGTAACTTTTTTTAAGAAAGAAACTGTAATAACTACTTCTATGATTAATAACATTAATACGGATAACACGCTACAGACGCTACTACTCGACCTGCTCGGATTTTTCCTTGTATTTTACATAAATATTTGTATACAACTTAAATTTAGATCGTTTTAAAAGTATTTATTTAAATGTTGGCACCGAACTGGCTCGACACCAAACTGGTCAAACACCAAATCGGGTCCGACACACCGAACTGTCTCATCCGATTTGCACAGGGATTAGTCACCACAATAAGTGTAGAAGGGGGCACCTCCAAACACCGAGGGCATAACTAACCTTGGTGGCTTGGCGTCAACGGTGACCTCGCCTTAGACGATGTACAAGGTGTTTTGGGTGACTTAAAAGTGTTTGTTGACGTCAGATATTTTTGGGGAATTTTTAATTAACGCCATTTTGGCATGATGACGTATGTTTTACCTTTGAAATAACATAGTACAATAAGATAAAAATATATACTTGTCTCTCTCTTTATTTACATAAATATTACATTCAATACTACAATACATGTAAAATGTTAATCAAATGTAGGATTCATACAAGTTTGTATCTTCTTCTTCATCTGCTCGCGATAGAGATGTGGTACTGCTGCATCTTTCTCTAACGTACATATTCTCCAACGGCCTTCATCCTCTGTAAATCGAAAAAAAATAAAATAAAACAAAGACTAAAATGTAATAAATTGAATGGAACTTTTAAATATTAAATAATTATTTCGTGGAATAGAAACTTAACGCTGCAGAAATAAAAATACTGAACGTTAAAATCAAAATGGCGGAATTAAAAACACGTACTATTGCGTGATGAATTGATTGATAATATGTTTGCAACATCTGGTGCCGCCTCATCTATCATCCAAAATGTAAAATAAAGTGATTAGGATATAAAATGTTTATTAAATTAAGAAATCCATATTAAAATCAAAAATCAACAATACACAAAATAAAAAATGCTCATTAAACAGGCAGAATTAAAAGGAATTACTACAGCATGCATTATTGTATGACGGAATAATGTGGGTTCATAAATTAAAAAACAAATTTGGTAAAAACTGATTTTGAATGGAATTAAAAAGCATGCAACGCAAAAAGTAAATACGCGATCAAAACTAAACCAAAAAATAATTAAAATGTACTTACCCCTAGCAATTTATACGCGAGATCTGACACTACCGGTGGTCGGAAATAAACTGCAATGTATAATTAGAAAACTTAATTAGCCCTAATGACGTCAAACGTTGTTTTTCATTATTGTAAAGAATGATTTCTAAAAACGACTAATTGTGAATATTTGTATTGTGATGTTATTACCCAAATCTTAAAAATAAATTCTAAATAGATAAAACTTTGAGAAATTTGAAATACGTGTGTTATCTATAAGAATAATGTAATAATAACGGTTAGTCTATAAAAAATTTATAGTAATAAATTAACAAATTCTGCAATCTTTTCAACATCACTCTGTAGCTCTAAACCTACAGTAAATCGGTAAACCATATAGGTGGTTAATAGATAAAATAAAAACAAAAACTTTAAAAACACAAACGTTTTAAATGAATGAAATTAAACAAAATACAAATGTTAAAATTACATGTTAAAATGCACTTTCCTACTATTAGAAATTTGTTTAAAGCAATTAAGCCACAAAGACTTTTAATGTTTCGCTGGTGAAATTGACATTGATGTAACTTTCCCAAAATTGCATAGTTTCTGGTGAATCATTGCAAATATTTAAAAAGTAATGCAAATCTTAAGAAAAACTAATCTTCAATGAAACAAAACACAAAGTTTGAAAAACACAAACGTTTTGAATGAATTAAATTAAACAAATAGAAAATGTTATAATTAAATGTTAGAATGCACTTTCCCATTATTACAAGTTTTTCGAAAACAATTAAGCCACAAGGATCTTTAATGTTTCGCTGGTGAAATTACATTGATTGCAAGTTTCAAAATTGGAAAGTTTCTGGTGAATCATTGCAAATATTTCAAAAATAATGCAAAATCTTAAGAAAAACGTAAACAGATTTCGTTCAAAATGTTGTCTACAGAAGCAATATAGTACAGTACTGGTGAATCATTGCAAATTTAAAAAATAATGTAAAATCTTAAGAAAAACGTAAACAGATTTCATTTCAAATTTTGTTTAAATAAATCAATAAAGGTTTGTACAATCGACAAACGAACCATCAACAACAAATGCGTGACATAAGAATTAAACATTTAACAATAACAAATTAGCCTCTAATCTGCAATGAAAACATAAAGCGCAGTTTATTTTGTAATAACGTTTCCGTAAAACGTAAAACTGTAGGTTAGTCAAAAAATATGAACAGTGTATAGCAATATTTTAATTTACACTAACCAAAAGCTTCTTAAGAAACCAAAATATAGATTTTATGCATTGATTAAAATACAATTTTGGAATTATAAATTGCAAGTTTTATTTAAACTAATCCAAGATAAACAAATTAATTTTACGCAAAAGTAAATACGCGATCAAAAACTAAAACCAAAATTAATTAAAAAATGTACTTACCTGTATAATTTAACAAATTAAAAGAATGCAGTAATGATTTACATTAATTATAACAAAATGTTAATAGTTTTACAAAATCAAACATAGTTGTAAAATAATGGATTTTAATAATAAATAAAATTATCTTGTATTACGGTATAATTTTGTTGGATGCTTTATAAAATGAACAAATACTGGTTATACATGATAAAAAAAGATACTTATAAAATTTAAGACTTCCATGAAACCTTCAGGCAACTCCTCGTCAAACTCCATTTCATCAGGATGCATTTTCGCATACCATATTTGATGCCTCATCTTTGAATTTTTCTGCTTACGTTAGTTATTTTGGGGAAATTGTTAATCAACGCCATTATGGCATGATGATGTAATTGACTTGTATACTTTGCCTCGGAAGTGTTTTTATGTTTTTTATATAAATTATGACGTCAATATTTACAGCCTATAAAGCTGACGTCTTTGTATAAAGTCTAAAATATTGGTAAGAAGATTATAGTAGTTTCCTGTCTATAGTACAAGAACGAAGCTGATTATAATGTGGATGTGTTATGCAGAAGCATCAGTTGCCTAAAGCCGTTAATTTATATAGTGCTGTTAAACGTTTAATGAAACACATTTACCGCTTTGGAGTATGAAGCTGACTATGAAATTATTTACGGTCGTGGATGTTACTCTGAAGAATATTGTAAAGCATTAATTCAAAAACATGAAAAAGAACAGCGTTATGTCGAGCATACCTAGCTAACGTATTCACCATTGAAATTTAATGAAAAAATTTGCTGAAGACATCAAAAAAGTTTATCCCCTCGGATGAAGAGTGTAGTAAGAAAGATGAAGAAGGAATAAGAAATCATGTTAATTATATTAACTTTTTGTAAAAATGTAAATAGTTTTGTAATTTTTTTAATATTGTATAAAAATAAAAATTAAATTTGTTCAATAGGTATACCAGCATGATTTTGTTTAATTCGTAAACAGATAGAATCTGATTTCGCTATTCAAATATTTCCGAGATGGTGATTTTGAAAAGGAAATGAGATATTAGAGAGAACATAGTACCATTTACAACTAATAGTAGGTAAACATTAGTTTAATTAAACTATAGAAACTGTTTATTTAATAATTTAATTTTCAACTTCATGGATGTTAAATAATGTAATTAATCAATTCATACTTACAAAGACAAATGTTTTAATTTAAAATCAATAAATCGATGCAAATATTATGCAAATCTTTAATCCATATATAGTAGTTCAGTTAAATAGAATAACCATATAAAAGAGGTGTAAATGTAAGGTCTTTATTAACTTTGAAGAATACGTTCAATTGAATAAACATAATAAATGTTTCATTTATATACCTACTAGCAAATTTATTATTAAATTTTTGCATTATAGTGATACTCAGTTACATTATGTTTTACATTTCTGTTTCAAAAAAATTATTGGTGGAATAGTTAACGCAGAGCTTGTTAGTTGTATAACAAAATTTTTAAAACGATTTGTATTATGTGTATTAAAATAATTTTATTACTGTTTTAAAGAAAGAAATTTTAAACCCTAAGTTCATTTTTCTTTCTTGTATCGTAAACTAATATTTTGTTGAAACATCGTAACAGAAAAAATTGTCTACCTTTAAATTTATACTGTCACGTTTTTAATGAAATGGTTTTAGATGTGTAATTAAATTTTTTTTTCAGTAAATAAACTAGTTAAGTGTACATTTATGCATAAGTAACGTTTTTAAATAATTGACATTTTGTGATACACACAGTTTAAGAACTCAGATTTTGTGTTTTCATTCTGTATTGCTATTTTTTCAAATTGATTCATCCATCCCAGATATATGTTTTCCAATCTTATTGAATAGTTTGGCTGCTAATATTCCGTGTCGTTATACCGTTAATAACCCTTTATACTGCAGAATCTTATAATGATTACAACATTCGCCTGTTTACAAAAATCGTGTTAAGTCTTTGCTATTTTTGTTTGTGAACTAGTTTATAATGTAATATATGTCTATACATGTAAAATAGTGAGAAATATACACGTCTTTATTCTTTTCATCTTGTTTATTAAATTTTTTAATCATACGTCATCTGTTTACAAAATGGTGTTAAGTGATTGTTATTTTTGTTTGTGGAATAGTATTATATTTACTGAAATAATTAGAGAGTGTGAGGTATATATGTTTGTTTATTTCTTTCATCTTCCATACAGTTTTTATTGTTAGTTAAATTTTAGTTATTATGTTTATTAAGTTCATTTAAATTCTGGTTTAAAATAAAACTATTAATAATTAAATTGTAAATAAAAAGGATTTATATTTAGGGAGAAAATAAATAAAACATATTTTTAAACTACATTTGTTTTAATTACCTTAACATCTGATCATTATAGATGTAAGTAGAAAAACATATAATCTTAAAAGAATTGGAAGTAATTGTTAAGTAAAAATTAAATATGTATCTTATAGAGTTTGTAGAGTTCAGGCTTAAAAATTAAATAATAATAAAAAAATATATATAATTCCCTGAAGGTAGACGACATATTAAACTTTACGTAGAGAATTGTCTCGCGCCTATTTTCTTTTGTAAAACGTCCTCATGAAGCGTTTGTCACCAATTTATTAAATGTTTTTTTTATTAAGGGTTTAATGTAAATTGAGTTCATATATATTGCTATGGAAACAATAGATAAAATATAAGTTAACAATGTTTAGTTCAGATTGTAAAATAACCACTGTCGCGGAGGCATAAATTTGGGCGTTTTCAGTCTATTTTTAGAACATATGAAGGGATTTTTTCTAACAATGCAACAAGATGTGGAACGCTACTAAATTATTATTTGTTTTAAATCGTTTGTTTTAAGGGTCGTTTACATCTATTTGAATTGATTTAGCGTGCGTAAAATTAGGAATTGGCAAATGTTTAGCACCATTCCGCTAACACTTGCGTATACGAAAAATTAACGTGTATACGAAATTGTTGTGTCAACTTCAACTTAATAAGTTACTAGACAGTTTATTATGTTTGTGTGCAGTTTTACCTTGAGTGATTGTAAAGTAATGTTCAATGAGAACTTCTTAAGCTAACTTAGTAAATGTAAGCGGAAAGCTTCGTGTATTCGTGCGTTGATTCTTATTTTTTGTGTCTGCATTGATTTAGTTTAACTAGATGTGAACGATACCTTACTCATGAATTCGTTTGTACTGCACTTTTACAAGTTGGGGAACGTTTTTTGAATGAAGGCTCTTATCGATGTTGTTTTTGATATATTGATTTAGTTTCAATCGGATGGGTGTATTTTAAGCCACCTGGTAACGACCGTTGGTTGACTTAATTGTCCTGCCTGGTTTGTTGCAAGTGGAGTAAGCTTGTACACCTCAACCGTTGAATTATTTGATATTTTGATTTAGCAAACGTTGGAGAGTGTTCGTCGGAAAGGGGCAGTTCAAGCCGCCTGGCAACAACCGTTGATTGACTATGTCCTAGCTGGTTTGATGCAAGTGGGTAGGCATCTCTCTCCCCGATTAATGCTATAAAGGGAGGTTCAAGCCGCCTGGCAAGAGCTGTTAGTAGACTTATTGTCCTAGCTGGTTTTAATGCAAGTGGAAGCTTTTCTCTCTCAATTTAACATGAAACTTTTATTATGACATTTATTGTCATTGAACTTATTATTTACCTGCTGATAGAAAGAATATCAAAGCAGAGGCCATTGATTTATGAACTTGATTTCATTTGACGTATTTATTATGTATATGCAATGTGTTGTTTTTTTTTGTTTTCTCTGTGTTTTACTAACATTCGACAAACGAAGTCATGAGGCTATTTGATGATTATTTTATCTCATAAGAATTAAAATATGATGAACATATCTTGTTGCAGTGTTTTATTTGATTTGGTTAATATTTTGATTATTGACATTTTATGTTATGCCTTTGCGATTTGTGTGTTATTTGTGTATGTCCAATGTACTTTTCAGGTTTTCCTTTTTATGGCAGCCTATGCAGGAATTAAATATTAAATGTTTTGTGTGGTTTGCATGTGAGTTTTATTTTAATATATTGGTTTATAATACATTATCCAAAGTGAATCAGTTCTCATTCAATCCGAATCTATCCAAATTTTGTAGAGAAATTAAAAATAATGACAACGTAGGATCCTTTTCCATTTTATTTATTTGACGATCACAACTTTATTTTTGTTAAGGCCAAATTTTATTAACTTTATTTTTGGAGTGAGTTACTGACTTCTAATTTATGTACTACGACATGGGTTAGTTGTCACCTCTGATACTCGTGGTTTGTTTTGAAATTTTGTCATGCATGTATCACTACAAGTTTGAAGATAATACGATATATTGTTGAAAGTAACCATAAATTAAAATTGAAAACAAAAAAAATAAGTTCTAAATTATCAGATCTAAATACAATTTGTGAAATTAGCTATATTGTTAGAAAGTTATTAAAGTGCATCCCTCTAACGTTACAAAACTTATCTTCAAATATTTTTTACCTTAGAACATATTTTCAAATATATTAGATTTTGTTAACTCAACCTAAATTGTATACTGCCTAAAGTATAATATTTCCACATCTAATATAATTCAAAGATTTGGATAAGAAATAAAATAGTTCCCCTAAAAAACTTAAAATCTTTAATACTTAACTAAAATTATTCTGAATAAAACTGAAACGTTTCGAAAATTAAAACGATACTACAGGAACACAAATATTGTAAAAGTATAAAAAAAATACAGTCTCCACAACATGTTGATCTCGTGTTCAAAAATATTTGATTTAAAAATATCTTTAAATTTGGTGTTGGTTTTAAATAATATTCGCAATATAACTTAAGTTGTTAATAAACTTGAATTGTCAATAAAACATTAATTATTGAAATAAATTATAATGAAGAAACTAAAATAATAATTTTATTGTACATCTTATCAGAAGCTGTAGGAAGTACTTATTACGAGATAACGCGTTTTCTTCTGAGAACGATTTATCTTAATTGAAATATTAATTTCTTGATATTCGCGCGTTTGAAAGGCCGATGAAGATGAGTAAATAAGATACCTGGATGTATGTCCTCTGTACCCGTTTGTGAACTATTGATAGTTGATGTGGTAACAAACGTGAGTGCTGTTTGTGATTTTAATTACATAAATAAAATAATGGATGACACAGTTAAACATTTAGAAGTTACCTATAGAAACCTACAACTTATTATTGAGTTGGGATTTCAACAACATTGTTGTTTTGACTTAGAATTTGGTGCCCTACATTTATTACCTACAGCTCAAATTGGGAATATTTTACAAAATGTACAAACACAAACACTCTTCTCAAACCTTGTGAAATTTTTATGTTGTTAAGAAATCCGCAGTGGGGGCACGTATAATAAATCTGTCAACTTCCGTAGTTGTAAATGACGAATTAATTTTTTGTTTGTGCCTATCCGATTTTGCTTATTTTAGACCGAATGGATTAAGCTTATATTTTTTGCGCTACAATTTTAAATTTATTTAGCAATTCGACGAACTACAAACAGATGTAAAGAAAAGTGAATTTGTAATAGGTAATTAAAGAATACGACAACGTGTTTGTCGTTTAAACGCTTGTAATACATCGATGTACTGTTTTAAACACAAACAACTATTAAAATCAATTGAACATTATAATTACACTTACAAGTGCGTACATTACTAGTATGGCCGATTGTGTGGCAAGAAACCCATTATTTGAATAAAAATCGTACGTTAAATTAAAACGTAGATTTTCCCAACCAAAAATAAGGGCCTTCTTAATGAGAGTTAAACGGGGATGTTGGGTAGAGGAACACCTTGCTCCTTATTCACGAGTCGACGTTTCGACCGACGAAGGTCGGTCTTTATCAAGACATCTATAATTTTTGTTAAAGTAATTACATCTTACATATATACCTTAATAAAAATTATAGATTTCTTGATAAAGACCGACCTTCGTCGGTCAAACGTCGACTCGTGAATAAGAGACAAGGTGTTTTACTCAACATCCCTTTTACTCCCATTAAAAGCCCAAATTTTTGGTTGGGAAAATCTACCAATTAATTAATAATTGAGGAGTATAACAACAGTTAAATTAAAACATTTGTCTTTGTAAGTATAAATTTATTAATTACATTATTTAACATCTATGCAGTTGATAATTAAATTATTAAAGAAACAGTCTCTATAGTTTAATTAAACTAATGTTTACCTACCATTAGTTGTAAATGGTACCATGTTCTCTCTAATATCTCATTTCTTTTCAAAATCACCATCTCGGAAATATTTGAATAGCGAAATCAGATTCTATCTGTTTTACGCAAATTAAACAAATCATGCTGGTATACCTATTGAACAACTTTAATTTTTATTTTTATACAATATTAAACAATTACAAAACTATTTACATTATTACAAAAGTTAATATAATTAACACGATTTCTTATATTTCTTCTTCATCATTCTTACTAGACTCTTCATCCGAGGGGATAAACTTTTGATGTCTTCAGCAAATTTTTCCAACCCCACATCTAATAGTAAATCCATTAAAATTTCGTTCATGGTAATACGTTAGCTAGGTATGCTCGACATAACGCTGTTCCTTTTCATATTTTTAATTAATGTTTTAAATATTCTTCAGAGTAACCTCCACGACCGTAAATAATTTCATAGTCAGCTTCATACTCCAAAGCGGTGAACTGTTTCATTAAACGTTTAACAGCACTATGTAAATTAACGGCTTTAGGCCACGATGCTTCTGCATAACATGTCCACATTATAATCAGCTTCGTTCTTGTACTATAGACAATAAACACTATAATCTTCTTACTAATATTTTAGACTTTTTATACAAAAACGTGACTTTTATACAGGCTGTAAAACATTGACGTCATAGTTTTTACAGAAAATACATAAAAACACTTCAGGCAAAGTATACAAGTCAATTACATCATCATGCCATAATGACGTTGATTAAAAAATTTCCCCGAAACCTAACTGACGTAAGCAGAAAAATTCCAAAAGAGGAGGCATCGAATATGGATTGCGAAGATGCAATAGATGAAATGGAATTTTGACGAGGAGCTGCCTGAAGGCTTCATGGAAGTCTTGAATTTTATAGGCATCTCTTTTAATCTATAACCAGTATTTGTTCATTTTATAAAAGCTCCAACAAATTTATACCGTAATACAGCTCCACTCAGCAAACATGATAGTCGGAAAATATGTCAACTAAAATAATTAATTTGAAATTTTGCCACGATAAATGATTTAACCAATCACGTTTGAGAATTTTAAGTTGGTACATTCGCATGTAAAAGCAAATTGTTTACAGTTTAGAGCTGACATTTTTTCGCGTGCTTTTTCTTAATTTATTACAAATTCTCACAGTATTACTCTTGTTTACCAAAATCAGTTTTTTTTGAAAACTACTTCATTTGATTTTCGCAGTAAAGGTATGTATTTTAAGTGTTTTAATAAAATGTAATTTTAATGTTATTTTTATGTTTTAAGGTTATCTTATTATGGCTGGAACTACGAAGAAAACTATACATTCTGAGGCTCGAAACATTATCAATAATGTTATACAATTCTTCGATAGACAAAAGCTGCTGGTGAATGGGCATTCCCTTTAGAAGGCAACTGAACTTGCAGCGGCTGCTGTTGGGAAATCGATGGCTACTATTTTGAGGATCAGAAAAGAAGGTGCTGCGACTGACAGTGAACTACTGCAATCACCATCAAAAAAAGAAAAAGCGGAGGATCCAACAAAATAATGATGGATGAGTGTGATTTGGGAAGAACAGTGCAAGAGGTTTACACGGTTGACAAGCAAGTGCCCACGTTAAAAATGTTAGTGAGCAAGATGCAAGATAAGATTAATTACACTGGCGGACAAGAAACTATTCGAAGGCATCTATTAAGAATTGGCTTCCACTTTAAAAATGTGAAAATCGAAGAAAATTACTTATGGAACGTAACGATATCGTAGCTTGGCGTTCTCGTTATTTACGAAAATGGAGGGAAAACGCTGCTCTCGGAGAGAAGAAAAAGCCGGTTACTTATTTAGACGAAACTTTTATTCACCCATCTTATGGGGTGAGTAAATGCTGGCAGTCAAAGGACCAACCAGGTGTATATAAAGCTGATCGTTCTGGTCAGCGATACATTATTGTACACGCAGGTGGTGAATATGGATTTGTAAACAACGCATTGTTAATTTTCAAATCTAAGAGCAAATCAGGAGATTACCACGATGACATGAATCATCACAATTTTATACAATGGGTTGAAAAACAGTTAATTCCGAATTTGCCTCCAAAGGGATCGTTGTTATGGATAACGCACCATACCACAGTGTTCAAATTAACAAACCCCTACCCAAGCCACAAGAAAGCAGGAAATTAGAGACTGGCTTGAAAATAATGAGGTTTCAACAACTGGGGACATGAGGAAAGCTGAATTGTTAGAACTGGTGAATAAGATTAGCCACACTAAAACATTCTATGTGGATGAAATTTAAAAAAAATGGACATACTGTTTTACGCTTGCCTCCATATCATTGCGACCTTAATCCAATCGAATTCATATGGAGCTTAGTTAAACATAAAGTCGCAATGAAGAACGTACAGCAAAGTGCCAAGGATATCGAGGTGTTAGTGAGAAACGCTTTTGCAGAAGTCACAGCATCAGATTGGCAAAAACAGTGCAAGCATGTGGATCAATTGGCTCAAGAAATGTGGGAGAATGATGGATTACTTGACGAAGTAGTGGAAAAATTGGAATTTGTAGTGAATACTGGTTTGTCGGAAGATGACACAAATTCGGAAGAAGAATATGAAACTAATTAATGGAATTGTTTAAATTATATTTCTGTTCAATTTATTTTTTTTTAATTTAAAAATTAATTTGTGTTATTGCCAAGGAAATAACTTATTCATTCATTAGATTAAATATAAATCTAATACATTTAAAATAAGCAGAAGAAAATTTGTAAATCTTTAAAATTATTTAAAATGTTTCTGTAGAACTGAATATTGTTACTAAAAATGTTGCGTTATTGTTATTAAGTTTAATACAGTATTTCTTTCAAATTCTTAATTTTCTGTTTATAAATTTGTTCCGTTTTGATCTTGTTAAAAGATTTACACATATTATGCAGCACACAATACATTTGTGTGTATCAAATAAATCACATTTAAATACTTTTTTTCGGAATGTACCTTACAAGCTCTATAGCGCCAGTATCCCCCTCTCCAACTATCTTGTTTGCTGAGTTTAGCTGTACAAGATAATTTTTATTTATTATTAAAACCCATTATTTTACAACCATGTTTGATTTTGTAAAAACTATTAACATTTTGTTATAATTAATGTAAATCAATTAATGCATTCTTTTTAATTTGTTAAATTATACAGGTAAGTTACATTTTTAATTAATTTTGGCTTTAGTTTTGATCGCGTATTTACTATTGCGTAAGAATTAATTTGTTTATCTTGAATTAGTTTAAATAAAAACTAGCAATTTATAATTCCAAAATTGTATTTTTTAATCAGTGCATAAAACTATATTTTGGTTTCTTAAGAAGCTTTTAGTTAGTGTAAATTGAAAATATTGCTATACAGTGTTTATATTTTTTGACTAACCTACAGTTTTACGTTTTACGGAAACGTTATTACAAAATAAACTGCGCGTTATCTTTTCATTGCAGATTAGAGGCTAATTTATTATTGTTAAATGTTTAAGTCACGCATTTATTGTTGATGGTTCGTTTGTCGATTGTAGAAACCTTTATTGATTTATTTAAACAAAATTTACGTTTTACTTAAGATTTTGCATTATTTTTTAAATATTTGCAATGACTCACCAGAAACTATGGAATTTTGGGAAAGTTGCAATCAATGTCAATTTCACCAGCAAAACATTAAAAGTCCTTGTGGCTTAATTGCTTTCGAAAAATTTGTAATAATTGGAAAGTGCATTCCTAACATGTAATTATTACATATTGTATTTTGTTTAATTTTATTCATTTTAAAAACGTTTCTGTTTTTCAAAGTTTTTGTTTTTTATTTTATCTATTAACCACCTATATGGTTTCCCCGATTTACTGTAGGTTTAGAGCTACAGAGTGATGTTGAAAAGACTGCAGAATTTTGCTTAATTTAGTACGATAAAAAATTTTATAGTTAACCGTTATTGTACATTATTCTTATAGATAACACACGTATCTCAAAGCTTTTATCAATTTAGAATTATTTTTAAGATTTGGGTAATAACATCACAATAGAAATATTCACAATTAATCGTTTTTAGAAATCATTCTTGCAATAAGGAAAAATAACGTTTGACGTCATTAGGGCTAATTACGTTTTCTAATTATTCTATTGCAGTTTATTTCTGACCACCGATAGTGTCAGATCTCACGTATGTATTGCTAGGTAAGTACATTTTTAATTATTTTTGGTTTAGTTTTGATCGCGTATTTACTTTTGCGTTGCATGTTTTTTAGTTCCATTCAAAATCAGTTTTTACCAAATTTGTTTTTAATTTATGAACCTACATTATTCCGTCATACAACCATTATTCTAAAATGCATGCTGTAGTAATTCCTTTTAATTCTAGCCTACTTAATGAACATTTTTATTTTGTGTATCGTTGATTTTTGATTTTGGATGATAGTATGAGGCGGCACTAGATGTCGCAACATATTATCAATCAATTCATCGCAATATTACATGTTTTTTTAATTCCGCCATTATGATTTTAACGTTGAGTATTTTTATTTATGCAGCGTTAAGTTTTCATTATTTAATATTTAAAAAAATTCCATTCAATTTATTACATTTTAGGGTTCATTTGATTTTCTTTTTCGATTTACAGAGGATGAAGATCGTTGGAGAATATGTACGTTAGAGAAAGATACAGCAGTACCACATCTCTATCGCGAACAGATGAAGAAGAAGATGAACATGTGAATCCTACGTTTGATTAACATTTTACATGTATTGTAGTATTGAATGTAATATATTGTAAATGAGAGAGAGAGAGAGAGAGACAAATATATATTTTTAATTTTATTGCACTATGTTATTTCAAAGGTAAAACATACGTCATAAAGCCAGAATGGCGTTAATTAAAATTCCCCCAAAAATATCTGACGTCAACAAAAACTTTCCAAAAACGCCTAGTACACGTTAACGACGAGGTCACCGATTACGTCATCTAAAAACACCTTGTACACGTCTAAGGCGAGGTCACCGTTGACGCCAGCCACCAAGGTTAATTATGCGGTTTGGACACAGAATATATATGCTTCGCTTCAGAAGCGAAACTCCCACTTGCGACCGTGATAAAAATTTAGTACGCATGTCCGTAGCAGTCATTCTTTGGAGGTTTACTTGTCAACCTTACTTTGAAGTGGTGTTTTGTGTTGATTGTTGATTTCAACTTTAAAGTGAGTTAAGTGTGTTTATTTGTGCGTCTGAGTGATACTTGTTGATTGCAGTTGACTTTTGACTAATAAGAAGACAATGAACAAGGGCGGAAGTGTTTGCTTTGTGCGAGGGTGTCGAAGTAAGGGATCCGATAAGAATGTATCTTTGTTTAGAATTCCTAAAGATTCAGGCAGGTGAGCGATTGTATAAAGCAATTGTAATCATAAATATTAATTGGTAATGATTATTACTCTAGGGCAAGTATTTGGTTAATTGCTGCTAATCGGGGAAGATTTAAAGGAGAAATCTGCTGTTCAACTTTATAATAATTATCGCATATGTGGTTTGCACTTTAGCGATAGTAGTTTTTCGAATCAACTAAGAAACCGACTTTTGCCAAGTGCAGTACCTACAATATTTTATCAATTAGAAGGCTCTTCCGGTGGCATTAAGGAAACAAATGAGTTATCACTACGTCAAAAACAAGAATTGACTAAAGATAAAGTTAAGATTCTGTCAGGTAATGACAAATACTGTTTGTTTCGTGTTTTAATTTATGGATTTTTTAGACATTACCATAAGAATAGAAAATACCGGCATGGAGTTGTTTGAAAATGACCGTTCCACTGAAAATCCACCTGTTAAAATGCCAACTACATCATTGTCCTCTACATTAGGTACGGATACTTTTTTATGTTGAGGATGATTCAAATTTTGTCATTCATTTAGATGTCAAGACGGTTGCAAAAGATACATCAACTTTGAATTCTTGTTCCATCAATGTACCAATTGTTTTGCCACATTTACAAAATAGAAGTAAGTACTACACTTTTTTTACTGAAAATCGCTTCACTTGGTTATTAAGCAATGTTCAAATGTCGATCCAGGCTGGAATGTGGTCCGGCATTGTTGATCGATGTTTGGTTGAAAATGCTATTGTAGTTGGTACAGATAAAAGTCGATGGTTTAGGTGTCCAAAAGCAAATAAATTATATACTAGTGGTAGGTATGTATGTTGAACAACATATATCCACAAATACTAGCTTAACATTTACAATGTGGATGCGAAACTCAAATGTATGGATCGATATTTATCGACCAATCTTGTTGTTCGGCACAATGTAGACCCAGCTTTAAACTTCATCCACAGGAGAGAATGCATGTCTTTCGTTTGTATTAATATTAATTGCTCTCCTTTATGTATTCAAACATAAACGTTGTATGTATGATAAGATTAGATTTATATGCTTTTAATTAATTAATTCATGTGTATAACAATTCCTTTTTTTAGGTGATGGATTGAATGCGATGGACCAAGAAATTACATCTCTACAATTATCATCTCCTGTTGCAGTTCAAACCGACAAAAATTAAGTGCAAATTCTCCTAGGAAGCAAAGATTGAGAAAGCAAGTTAAACGATTAAAAAGAACAGTTGTATCCAAACCTGTTCAAAAGCCTAAAGCTGGGATAGCAGATTTTAAAGATTTGTGTGATCAGTATCTCACCGAACAGCTTTCGAAATTCATTAAAATTCAAGCACAGCTAAATTTAAAAAAAGCAAAAGGCCGAAGATATAGTACGGAGTTTAAACAATTTGCACTCTCTTTGTATTTCTTGGGACCACAATCGTACAAGTTTTTACAACAACTTATGTTCTTGCCCTCTAAACGATGTTTACAGTATATGACAGCTCAATTGATCTACAAGCCTGGCATTAATAATAGGGCGCTGTATAAATCATTAGAAATTAAAATTGCAACTATGTGTGATGAGGACAAACATTGCTTATTGTGTATTGACGAGATGTCTCTGAAATCAAATTTATTTTATCATATTGGTCAAGATAGGATTATAGGTATAAGTGACGCTGGTGATGGTATTAGAGAATTTGAACCTGCTTGCAATGCGACGGTTATAATGGCAAGAGGTTTGTTAAAAATTGGAAGCAACCATTGGCTTATTTTTTTGTAAAATCAAATTTTTCTGCTGTCAAATTAAAAAGTGTTTTATTTGATTGCATAAAACAACTATCCGCAGTGGGATTTCGGGTCAAAGCATTGGTAACAGATATGGGATCAAATTTTGTGCAACTTTCTAAACTATTAGGTGTAACGATCAAGCTTCATGGGATTACATCAAAAATTTTATGAAAGCGATAAACTATTGTCCAATAGATGTGCTCCAAGATTGACTAATTCTCATATTTTTCCAACAAATTTTGAGAGAATGAAAGTCAAATATGCCGTACAAGTCATCAGTAATTCTGTTGCATGTGGTTTAAAAACTTATATTTCTTTAGGAATATTTAATAATGATGCACGAGGAACTGTAGAAATTCTAGAACGGTTCAATCACTTATTTGATATGTTGAACTCGTCTCTTACTCGCTCATACACGAATTATCAAAAGGTTTTTAGAGGAGACGAATTTCAAATAGATTTTTTGGACGACATGGTGAAGTTTATCTCCAAATTGAGAGTAGTTAAGCAAGGGGTAGACATTACTTCTCGTACTAAATTTTTGCAATCATGGATAACGACAATAAATGGCATTAAACTTTTGTGGAAAGAATTAATTGGTCCTAATTTCAAATATTTAACTACAAGAAAAATAAATCAAGATAGCCTCGAAAATTTTTTGGTTGTATTAGGCAACAAAATGGTAATTGTAGGAACCCCACCCCAGTGCAATTTGAGCGGTCTTTCAAAAATTATTTTGCCAAAACTATTTTCATGGCGGCAACACAAATTGTGACAACGACTTCGCTTACTTATTAACTAAACTCAATAATGTTAAATGTGCAGATGACAAAAATGTTCCCAGCAAGTGTGTTAATTTAATAGTTAGTGATACAGATTATAGAAGTGAGGAGCTACCAGCACAAAATGGATTTGTGTATGTTTGTGGATATTTATTGAAGAAGGCCTTGGGTATTCATAAATGTGATGAATGTTTACAATTATTACAAAATAGTGAACTGGACAATCATACCATTTTTACGTATTATAAGGCATATAATAAAAAAGTAATGTATGGATCATTGCACGTTGCTACAAACAATTTCTTGCAATACATATACTCCTTAGACATAATATTTAAAAATAATTTTGAAAAACTTTGTGCAAACCAGGGTATAGGTATTTCGTATTTTAATTTAATGAATAGTGTGGTTTTTAACCACTCTTGTACAGAGTTTCCAAAAACTTATGTTTTAAAATTATACATACGTATGAGATTATTTTACACCCTAAAATTTATGAATAGAGACTTGAAAGCGCAAAAATTAGTAATAAGCCAAAAAAACCAGAAACTTATAATATTGTCCCATTTGTAAATAGTTTTTTATTCGCTTTTTATTATTATAGTTTTTTTAATTATAGTTTATTAAATGGTTTTTTTATTATTAACCACTCCATCCTTTTACAATTACAATTTATTCAAATAAGGGTACTTTATAAAAATCCCATTATAACAATAGTATTATTATCCAAATCATTTAAAATTACCGCTAAAACAACCAAAACTATGGCGTCAAGGCCACTCATATTTGACCTATGAACATCAAAAGAACCGCCACGAGTTTCGCTTCTGAGCGAAGCGTATATATATTCTGTGGTTTGGAGGTGCCCCTTCTACTACAATACAAGTTTATACTGATTTTATAGGGCACCATTACAATACAGTAATAAAAATAATGTATCATACAAATAAATAAATAAATAGGAAATCTTTGAATAGTTACCGATATGTAACAGACATTATAAAACAAGTGATGACTTTGTCTTGGTGTAAGATAATGCTAAACTCCACACTGATAAAGATGTTACAAGATATTTTAACGAAAACGGAATTCCGATTATGGACTAACCTGCAAAATGTCTAGATTTAAATCCTATAGAACAAATATAAGACGCCAAGGGCAGACAGCTTAAAAAACTTATGTCTCTCTAGCTTCCCTCTCCGACCTCAGAGGGAGATAATTTGGACTAAACCAACTTAACACATCATATAAAAGTATGTTATATCGCTGTCAACCGTTAACAAGCAGTAAATGAGGAAAAATCCATTACTAGGCCAAAAATGAAAAAAAAAAAACAAAATAATAATATTTCTTTATTTTCTTTTCTATTGTTATATACAATTAAAGTGAAAATAAAAAGACACTAATACATTTTTTTTGTTCATAAATGGTTTACATTTTTTACCGTACGGCAACGATTTTTTTAATTTGTCATAATTAATAGATTATCGCAAAATTTCAAGTGACGCGTTAATTTTACGGAGTAGTATAGGTTTCAGCAGTTTATATATAAAATTGATCAACCAATTATGGTTGAATTATCTCTAACATTAAATTAAATTAGACTTGTGGTTGACACTCATGAGAAATTTATTGTCGCAATCTTTACCAATTGAATTAGATGGTATGTTATCATTTGACAAATTCGAAAAAAAATTTCTAATTTTAATAACAAAATCACCTACAAAGAGTTTTAATTGAATGATTTGATCCACATACTCAAATTTAACAACATGTTAAAATTGTTTATTAAAAATCTTACCGTAGATAACGTAATCTTCTGTTTTGTCAATTCCGAGCTGTACGGGTTGTTACTTGGAATAAAAGTTGTCGTTAGTGGGAAATAACTATTAAAGATTTGCAAACTGCTGTAAAAAACTCTCATAGGAAGCTAATTAATGAATTGTTCATAAGCTTTGGTAATTACTAAATTGCCTTGAAAATGCTAAAAAATTGATATGACGACGAAAAATTTATTGTATTTTTTTACTTAGGCGGTATTTTCAAATTACCGCTGAAAAGAAAAACTCATAGAGTATTGTTCACATTGATTTCGGTATATATCAGCTGTTTCTCAAGTCCATTGTTGACAGTTTTGTGCAATGGCTGAACTTGAAAACAGAAAAGCATTTTGTGTGTTAGATTATCACGTTAACCAATCAGTCATTAGTGTTCAACGTCACTTTAGAACCAGATTGAATGATACTCCTAGCAATCACTTTATTCCAAAGTGGTAATTGAATTTTAAAAGTGGCTACATTGTGGTTAGTCCAAATGATGACGCACTCTTGAACTGGACTCCAAGATCTCCGGACGTCACCCCCTGTGATTTTTTCTTGTAGGGATACAACAAGAATAAAGTGTGTACACCACCATTACTATAGAGCATACTTGAGATCCAGCGATGGATTGCCAATGCCATCGAAACAATCAATCAAAAAACTCTCAACAACGTATGGCGAGAGCTTGCTTATTGGCTTTACATCTGTTGTGTAACAAGAGGCTCTCATATTAAACATTTGTAATTCTGAATACCTGTTATGAAGCTTTATGAGTTTTTCTTCAAATGTAACCATTTTTTTATATTTGTAAGACAAATAAAACTCGATTTATGTATGTATAAAATCATGAACATCATTTGTGATAACCCTGTATTTTATAATGTAAACTAGACCACACTACGGCAGCAAAGCTTAGCAAACCATATCATTCACACAAATTTATTATTTCTTAAATTAAAATGCAAAACTTTTAAAAATGTTATCTAAAGCAAAAGCTTCCATCACACAATCGTAACCTCAGATTTACTATGTTTACTTCAAAAAAACAACTTAAATATTCACTCATTTGTTGCCGCACGATCTATTCCATGCTTGGTACATACGGAAAGAACATCAATTATTGACGGTTTGTCTTAATTTTGTAGAATACCCTATACGAGAATGATTTAATAGAATGGGAGAACTAAATTCTTAAAACCCATGATACGTCCAAAGGTTAACTACATGTCAAAACGTCCAATAAACCAATAATTCCACAAGTAATAGTGAAGAAGTTTAATAGTATTCATTATCAAAAGGCTTATACCAGGTCAACATTCCTAGACATCCTCTACTGCACTTTCATGTATAAACTATAATTCTGATGAGATATTGCTATCCTCAGCAGTTGTAAAAGTTTACTTAGCTTACAATAAAATGGGTAACAGCTAGGTGGATTCGGCTTTGCGACCAAATTTTTTTACTAAAAATGTTAGTGACAAAATTGGACTTTTAATATTCCTCACTTTTTATTGATTTGCGGAATAAATCCTCAAAAAAAACAATTTAAACGGCTTAACTATTCTAAACAAAAGTTAAATGACAACTATTTTGTATAGTAAATTCCAAAATTACTCAAATATACCAACAAAAGGTTATTTTAATAAGTGCGTCTATTTTTTACGACCAATTCCGCGGAAAAACGTTCATTGGTAATACGTGGAGACAGTTGATAATGACTTAGATAAGTTATTAGCAAAGTTTTAAAAATTAGAAACTTATTATGCCGGAAGAAAACCGAAAGTTTCATATTGTTGACAAGATATTTTATTGCTTACGTATTAATTTTATAGAAAATTCTTCGCACATTTTTAGAGCAATCAATAATGGGTTCATCAAATTTAGAAATCGAAATTCACCAAAAAGATCATACTATTTATATCGTAAGTTATCGTTTCAGTCGTTTTTGAAAGAAGAACTTAAAGGTTGAAGTTTTTCTTTAATTGAGTTTTTGTAAGAAAAATAAAGTTAACCTTTTGTAAATACTGAAATACACTATACATATGCGAATAAAGTGCAATAAAAAAAGAACTTTCAATTTTAGACCGTTTAATTTAGGACTAGAAAAAAAGTCCTTATGAAAATGTCTAGAAAACCTCAGATATGAGATTTAAATGAAATTGATCTATTTGTTTTTGGGCTCTAGATTCCTACACTTTTTTATAAAGCCCTGATCTCAGTATTTTTACTCTAGCTATACAAGAAAGTAAAAATAGGTTGTCTCTTTACTAACGTGCAATGATAATAAACAACATTTTTGGAAAAGATAGAGGTTATTCTTATTTCCAAAATGCAGAAACGTGTAAAGTAAATTTCAAGTATTAAAAATGTATTCTTTTATGTATAGAGTGTCTAACCGGAACAGTCATCAGCCGTATACAGAAAAGTATACATGAAAAAAAATTTGAAAATTTGGAGTATGACTACAAACCAATAGACGTCGACATCAACTTCGTTATTTTAATATTAATATTAATTTTTTTAGTAAAATGTTTACAGATACAAAAGTCACGGAAATATCTGTAACTTTTTTCGGTAAGCTGTCTCCATGGATTAAAAAATGTAATACTAAGTGTTTCATATTTGCTGTTACTTTTGACTTTTTTAAAGAGCAATAACTTTTTTAAGTCAAATAGAACACCCTGTATATTTTTATCTGTCAGGTGCAGGTTAAAACTCTGTTTCACAGCTTATAATCATTGTTAGGATTACGCGGCTACTACTTTTGGAGATTTTCTACTATTGATGTCGACTTACGATACAACTGGAAGGGTCAAAAGACTGAAAACATTTTAGTTGAGTTGGTCTTATTGGTTTTAGTCATTCTTCAAACTTTTAATTTTTTTCCATGTATACTTTTCCGTATACGGCTTAATGGCGGTTCCCGGTAAGGCACAACTTTAAAAATATAAAACATTTAAAAACTCCTTACCTTTAATTATAAATTATATATTATAAGTATGATAGGACTGATAAGAACTTATCTGTTGTATTTCTATTTCACTATAAAGGGTAAACAAATCCATATATTCTTAAATTCACGGTTTATGTAAACTACAAACTGAAAGAGGAGCATAATATACTGTATGTATTTCTAAAAATCTTAAATAAGTTAGCAGACTGCTTTATATTTTAGATAAAATTACAATAAATGTTTAAATACGCTAGAAAATTTTTTATGATAACTACGTTATATATGTATGTAAATCAGAAGTGCATTACAAACATTTTATGTTTTCCTCGCAAAATTCTGTGTCTTCCTAAACAAAAATTCTTTTATTTACTACAATGCACAAACTAAACTTAGAAATCCTTTATAAAATCCGGTATATGCACCTAGAAAGAATTTATGGATGTATATAATACTTTACGTATATGTTTTTACTGCGGGAACCTACATTTGCATAAAATAGAATGAAAAGAACTTACCAAATTTTACGTACCCATGTGTGCCTTTGTAATGAGATTCCAAATACGTAGAAGACATCACCGACAAATTTTATATTATCTACACAAACACAATAAATGTAAAGATTCGTCTTTTGAAAACCTTTTTCAGTAACTTTTCAATTTTCTTAAAATTGCTCTTGTAGACGAAGAATCAATAAAACAAAATTTTATCGGATTTATGAACATTTCAAAATATAAAAACATTTAGTCAGTGACAATTGTTAATCAATTTGGTATTGTATTCGTAAAAGTTAGAAATGAAAACTTAATTACCACTAATGTTTGATTGCTTAACTACTTATACAGGGTGTGACACAAACAGTTTCGATTAGAAGTGATAAAAGCCAAAATTTTATTAGAGTTTTGAAATTACACCGATAGTGGTTACCAAGTTCGTATACAGGGTTTCTATAAATGATTGTCTCGTCAAGTTGGCAATTAAATGAACAAAATTAACGATGAACGACAAACAACACACAATTACAACAAAGAGTAATAATTACAACAGAAAGATGAAAGAATTGACAGATTAGCATAAATTAATTCACTATCAATTTAAGCAACGAATTTGCATTTTTTTAATTTTCTAACGCTCACCTAATGAGACAATCATTTATAGAAGCCCTCTATAATAAAATCATAAATGAGACACTTCGGTTATACCTTAAATAAAATTTATTTTGCTTATTTTAAATAAAATGTAGTATTTTTTAAATATTTGATAAATTTTTTAAGTTTCTGTACCAAATGCTATACCTAAATTAACTATTATTGGTATATTTTCATATTTTAACAATTTTATCTAAAACACCAAGTTCTCAAAAAATAACAATATGAAACTGTCCAATAAACAAACAACTCTTACAAATTAATCCTTGACATTACTTTAATCGATAATCAATAAGGTGTTTCAAACTCAGAAACCAACATTTCTAATCAAAATCAATTATAGGTTGTTAATTTTAAATAAAGCACCCTGTATTTCTTAATGTTTTTGGTGTATTTTTATACAAATTTATTTGGCCTCCCTTATACCTAAATGTAACTGTATTGGGAATATTTAGTAAGATTATGTGAATATTGTTTCATTGCTTGCAACAAATTAAATTAAAAAACCATTTGTTTGCTTATTTGACATACCCATTGTTTTTTAAAAATGTTTTTTAACAATAGATATGTAACTAAATAATCCAAAACAATCAATCGGTGTACTTAATTAATTTATTGCAGTAAAACAATAATTAGACAAATACTAAATATTTCTTAAAAACAAATGCTTAAAAAAAAACATAATAAAATGCAGCATGTTCTATTAAAATAGAAAGCAATTTAAAAATGATTTTAGTTAAGCATATAAGCTTCTGAGTTTATAACACCCTGTAAGTGTTATCGATTAAGTCAAGAATTAATTTACAAAGGCCTGGTTGTGTACTTGTTTTAACTCAGTAAGTTCATTAGTAGTGAAAATATTTTAATGATTGTCAGTTTAGATATAGCATATCGTATAAATTCTATCTAAAATTTACTGCAAATTTCAAATAAAAATACTAGGTTTTGTTTAAATAACCAAGATAGATTCCACTTCTTGGCATAACCGTGATCAACTAAAATTGGTTTTTAGTCATACACTTAGTTTAGCTATTAAGAAGCTGTAAAATGCCCGCCATTTTGACTTCCAATTACATATGTTTATAAACTTTTTAGCTCGTAAAAACCTGCAATAGGCTGCTTACTTTTTTGTACGGGGTTATCAAGTCACTTTCACTTTGTTATGTCAGTAGATAACAAAAATCGAAAAAATGGGTTGTGTTTTATTTGGAATAAACATTGTCATCGTTTCTTTATACAGGATGTATACTGTACTTAGCCAAATAAGGTAGTTTTGAAACAGCACATCTATTTTTTTTTATTTAAACTAATATTATTTGAAAATGCAACCCTAATAACGTAAATTTTCAACAGAAAAATTATGTCGAGCTATAAATATGAATAACCCTTCATATTTGAATATATAGGAAAAGTTTGTTTCTATTTATTGTTACTGCTAAACCACTTTATCAGATTGACATAGTCTTGAAACAATATCGTGAAGCCTGTCAGACAAAATATTTTTATAGATTATGAACAAATTTGGGATCCATTGAGTATTGAAGTGTGATTTCAATGAAAGAAAGTGAAAAATTTATTTTGTTTGGCCAATACAAGGACTTTATTATGATGATTAAAATTAGATTAAAATATATTGCGAACTAGTTTCAAGTGTTTGAAGTAATTATTATTACACTCATCTTCAGCGCAAACAAAAACTGTAATATTATTAAAAACAGAAGTTAATATTTGAAACAAATTATGACAAACTAATACTTACTACTAGGTAACACTATTCTTTAAAGACATTTCTATGAAAAAATTGTTGTCGACCATCTCAGCGATAACACTTTATTATCCCATTACTAACGGTTGATGAGGGAGAGGCACCCACAAATGAATTGAATCACCCAATGGAATCCGAAAAAAAATGAGTGAAACCTCCAAATAGGGGATCTTATAAAATTTTCATTTTCTTTTATTAAATTATTTGAGGTATGGATTGTCTCGCAAGTCAGTTTAAGACGTTAAATTCAATTAAAAAAGTAGTTGAGAAGCTAAAAAGAAAGATTTGGAAAAAATTGGAAATATTCACATTGTAGATTATAAGAATGAAATGTCAAAAGAGTATTACTAAGGGATGCGGTAAAACACCATTTAAGCTTTTGCAATAAATATTGCTATTTGGCATCAAAGACAAAAAATTTAAAAGTATCAAACTGAACGCTAATAAAGCTTGTAGCAGAAAACAGCAATTTACGCACTAAGTTCAATAAATGATGATAACGCCACTTGATGCATTGATGAATTTTAATTTTAAGTTGACCACCAACTCAGTCTTGTAGATAGCCTTGATAAAACCTAATGGTATGCAAAACCTCTGTAATTAAAACTAACTGAGTTACTTTTGTTTATCCCATCTTCACCTAAAAGGGCTCTATTTAGAGTATACAATTTTTGTCAATAACAAAATTTGTGAGGAACCTGTATTTACTCTTCATAATAACTTAAGCCAATTTTTTTTTTTAAATGAGTTTAATATTTCAATTTGCTATACGGTTTCTCAAATTTCAAAAAAAGTCGCAGGTATCTTTGGGTTTTGAAAGTTATTAAAAACTTTAAACGCAGCATTATTATGTAAATTTTGGAAGTTGTAATTTTTCTGCAGATTTGACAATCTTTACAAAAAGTTTAAATTCAGTCAGTGTTAGACAATTTTAAAGGTTCAGTGAACGACATTAGACAGTTTGTGAATTACATATTTCGATTTTATAGGAGAGTTTTTTAATTTCGATGAATGAAATCGAACTATATTGAATATTATTATAAAATTTAGCAAACATATAGGCAGTTACTGTAGAAACTAAGCTTTCTACGGCTGGAGTCATTATTGAAATAAAAACGTCTTTCGGAATTGTGACTTTGTCAAACCAACGTTTTGTCAAATATTGTAAACAGCGTTAACAGGACTAGAAACTTCAGAAACAAACAAACAAGAGGTATTGTTAAGAATTTACCCACTTTTCTATAAATTTATACAAATCAGTTCCTAGGTTAATTACTTAGGATTTTGTTTAGTCCAGAATCAGTAATGATTGACAAGTTGATTACCCGCTTTTTAGTTGTCTACTTTCAACTTTCGTTTGTTTGTTTTAAGAATCTCGCCCTTACGCTAGTGGGCGAAACTTGTGTATTATTTTTTAATATTAATATCAGAAATAACTAATTTAAGTTGCAGTTTCCGATTTACTGTCACCTTTGTGAGTCTGACAAAAGGAAAGTGACTTACCAAATATAACTTAACAAAGAAGCATGACAAAAGTATGACATTAAGAATGTATGACTACGAGGGTGTAATAAAAGTTAAAACTGACAAAGAAATTTTGTCGTTACGTAATTAAACTGATTCCGATGCGTGTACTATAAGTTTATCGCCTTATTTTTGTATGATTAATCAAAATTACATTCTTAACTTCAGTTGACGCGTACTTGGCGTCCTAATGTATAAATGTATACTATTTAATTTTTAAAACTTGTAAGTGTTTTGTTTTTTAGTTATTATAAGCGATGCCTCCCTAACGCTGTTGTATTGCAATAACAAAGAGTATATAATTATTTGGTAATACTAAATCTTAATTTACATTGTCAAAATATTCTGGTTTTATTTGTTTGGTGAAAAATTTTTTTTTATGTTTACATTTGCTCTTATAAATTAGCAAATTTATTTCACCATCTTTTCGGAATTAGAGAGGTTTGTTAAAGGTGAACTTAGTTTTGATGTATTAGCTATGATTGAGACATGGTTATCACCTGATATAATTGATGAGAATGTTTATATTGAAGGCTATTCACTTATTCGAAAAGATTGAATTAGTCGGGGTGGAGGTGACGTCCTTGTATGTTCACAATCAATATCGTTGGTACTATATTTGCTATTGAACAAGATCCTAATATTGAACAATTATGGATAAATATTCGTGACCGGTAGAATCAAATTTGCTGTTGGTGTCATTTACAGGTCTCCTAGATATAAATTACAAGATTCTTCTCTCCAGCTTTTGTAGAGTCACTTTCCCTTTATTACCTAATTTCGATGAACTCGTTTGTTTGGGAGAGACAAATATCTAATTTGTTGAGATGTAAATAACAGTAATACAATTAATTATTTAAATATACTGAATCACATGAACTCAAAGAGGTGCTTTCATCGCCAACTCGTACTTACTAACACTTTCTTCGAAACCTTAATCACGTAATCGTACTTGACTCTACCAATATTATAGATACTAACATACTGTCTTCTCTTGACGCATATCCGATCCACTGTCTTGTTAGTTGAAACTATTAATGTCGAAGCTACGGTAAAATTCGTAGTAGATCAGTAACATTTAGAAATTCATAAAAATATAAACGTTAATCAATTTTCAGCCGATCTTGCTAATATTCCTTTGAAGTGAATTATGGTATCCCACAAATAAATGAGAAGATACAATTCTTAAAGCCTAAATTTAATATCCCTGTTGATAAACAATGACCTCTCAAAATCATTAACGGTAACTAAAAGCCCTGCTCCGTGGTTAACAAGTATCCATTAAACTAATGAGATCTTTACGGGATAAAACGTACAAAAAAGCAAAAACTACTAAATTGTCATCTAATTGGGATTATTATAAGACACTTCGTAACCTAACCTAATGCAGCAATTAAAAAGGAAAAAAGGAATTATTTACAATTTAAACTTTGCAACTCTAATCCAAATGCAACTTGGAGAGTGCTTAGAAACTTTAATATTGGTAAGGTTAAATCGTCTGAGTTACCCCTAAAATTTGAAAAATGTTGATGAAATTAATAATTAATTTATTTCTTCTTTACATTTTATTAAAACCAACAATTTTGAAAATCTTAAAGACTACTATGACCCGAATGTTAAAATTAATGTTACTACTACACTGAGTTTTAAAGTAGTCGCGAAAGTTGATGTTTTTAAGAGATTATAAATAGTTTTCCTAAAAGTTTGGAAAGAAGCACTGGTAACTCCCATACCTAAATAATATGCCCCTGAACATTTAACTGACCTACGACCGATAAGTATTCTTCCAACATTGCCAAAATTTTTAGAACGAATAGTAAATCTTTAACTAATAAATCACTTTAAATTTGAACAACATACTACCATCACTTCAATCTGGGCTTAGAACAGGTCACGTTAACTACAGTAGCTCTTTACTTAATATTTTGACGACATTTTTAGATCATTAGATAATAATAATATAGATGCTCTGATTTTATTAGATTATTTTAAAGCATTGACATGATAGATCATGACCTCTTAATATCTATATTGCATAATATTGGGGTTGATGATAACGTACAATTATTTTTTAAAATTATCTTTAGTCGCAGAACCCAAAGAGTAAAACCTCAATCAGGCAGTTTCAAATAGAGGTAGTGTAACTAGTGGAGTTCTTTCAGGGATATATCCTGGGTCCCGCACTTTTACGCCAATTTATACGTCCACCTTTTGTTTTCATCAAAAGTTGTAAATTTCACTTATACGCTGATGACACACAACTTTATTCGTTTAAACCTGGTGAGTACACAAGAAGCTTCTGATCAACTTAACAAAGATCTCCCAAATTTAATATTACTTTCAAAGGATCACTGTTTAAAAATAAATCCTAAAAAGTCTCAACATACTAGTGTTTGGCAGTCGTAAATTACGAAAAGAAGTTGTTTCTAAACAAAAGGTTAAGTTGATGGAGCCCGATTAAATTGCGTTGAGATGGCAAGAAATTTAGGACTTCATTATTAATACAAATTCTTGCGTTTTAAATTTCATATCGCTAAACTAATTCAAAAGACTTATGCAAATCTTAAAATTCCTCTTTTCAACAGACATCTTCTTGACAGAAGTTTAAAAATTTAGTGCCTCTCACTTTCAATTTTGCATCAAGTGTAAGACTTATGAAATTTAGTAACTTGGACACCACAATTTCTGTAAACAAAAGTTTGGACATGTGAAGCGGGCTTATAAATTACTCCTCTATCTTTCTCTACAAAATTCTAACAGCAGATAGTCTCAGCAGGGTTATCTCGTAGAAGGACTGTAGAATAAATCATTACACTAACCACGTTTTTAGAAAATAGGTAATTTACGTTGCTCTACTTAATTTTTTCTTTAAAGAAGAATATATTTAGCTACCTATTATTAAACACCTATAGCTCTGGATTATAATTATTGAATCAAAATTTTGTTTAGGAAATGTTTACAAAATAAAAATTAGAAATAATTTTGATTTAAAAAACGTCTACAAGCTATCAACTTTTTAAATTAAATCAAAAAACTAAACGTGGATATCTGGGTTGACTTGATTATTACTTATTTTGAAATAAATTATTATTGATACATTCTTGGAGGCGTCTGCTCTGCCCGTATATCAAGGTATCAATATAATTACTATGTAATCGGTTTCCCATGCGGTATCAATGGCTGCAATTATGCATTACGGTTTGCATGGTATAAAGTATTTAAGCCCTTATTGTCTACGGATAACAGCATTGTTACGGCCTGTCATTTGCGATAATGTTAAAATATGAGTTTTTTTGCTGGCCAGGGTAACAGCTCCAGTTATTTGCTTGCAGACCAGTTGGCACAACCTGCGAAGTATAGCGGTCATCTTATCCCGATAGTTAATTATCGAATATTCCAAGACAATATGTCCTTAAATAGTAAGTTTGAATTTACCAACGTAACGTTAAGTCGTTAATTATAGTTACATAATTCTCCTTTCATAAGTATAGTTCATATTAATATGCTTATTGTAAAGCTTCGTTCACGCCTGAACAACAAACCGCTGGAATAAACAGAACAAGGAACCGTGCGGCAATCGGAACATTAATTTGGACGGTGCTACGTTGCGAATTTTGTGAATCAGATTCACAAGTCCACGAACGGTTTGCGGCATTCCCGCAACTTGTCGGTTTTTCTTCGACATCAAAGGAAATGCGCGTGAATGCGTTTGCAGGTTTCGGACGAACCCAAAACAAAACGCCGAACAAACTTATGCGGGAGAATTAAATTATTTATTTTGTTGTCACTCCCTTTTGTAGGTTTGTTGTGTTTTACGTTATATTATGGAGTTGGAAGAAGAACAATGTTTTAAATTTTAATCAGTGTTTAAGAATGCAAGAAAAATGATGTCCTTATTAACACCATTTGGGCGGGAAATTCCAAAATAAAAAAAAAAGCGACGTAAATTATAATTTTTACTCTTCTTTGTGCGTAAAATTTTGGTTGGCACTATCTTCTTGTTTTCCGCAATTTTCTCTTCTCAATATTAAATACAGCGAATTGACAAACTACTGAAAATAATTATGGGAACAACACAAACGTTCCGTTTGTTGTTCGGATTATGGAAATCATAAAAGATCGTTAGTCGTTCTGTTTGACTTTCGGTTCGTTGTTATGTTTGTTGCTCGGTTTGTTGTTTTTATGTGTACGAAGCTTTGCAACTTAAGCAACAATTTTTGGCGAATAAAGATTAGTTTGTGATGTAATATTAGAAACACAAATTTATATCATATCAAATTTATGACAACTTAAAAACCAAGAAAGTGTATATTATTACTAAGAAATTATTAAGGAAAAAGCGCAATTGCAGTGTAAATATTTATAATTAGATATTTTCGAAAGTCCTCTATTGTAATCTTAATACTTAAAAGAAAATCCTGTCCATTAGCATTATAAGGAAATGGCTTTTACTTTATGAATAAGTTTCAATAACAATAGAATATCCTTGCTGTTTAATTTACTTCCTTCGAGTCCTATTGCTCTAAGGGTTGTTACATTGGTCATTAGAAGTATGTAATAAATAAACAGTTACCTACTCTTTGAGAAGGGTAGTGTGAACCAATAAATAAAGTAAAAATGTAAATTCCATTTTAGTTTAAAATTTCAAGTGTTGTGAAAATGCCACCTCATCTCGGTGCTGATTTGAAAGCGCGGATTGTTTCGAAATTAGCGGCGGGCCGGAGCGTGCGTAAAATTTCACGTATGTTAGATATACCAAAAAACAATGTAGGGCATTACCGAGTAAAATGGAATCTTGAACACACTTTGGAAAGAGCCATCGGAAGTGGTAGACCTAAAGTATCTACACGTGCTCAAGGTCTCGATTGTTTCATTACGTAACAGAACAACAATTTCTACATACTCAGGGCTATAATGATACATTTTCCCGGATGCCGTATAACTGCACAAAACTAAAAACTAGAGATGAGAATAAAGAGAAGTATAATGCTGCTGCGAAAGAAGTCCTCAGTGACGAAAATATGATGACATCGTCTGAATTTGCAAGGCGATATGTGAACGAACCTTTGGAATTTTTAGAATCAGTGATTTTTAGCGACGAAAAACGTTCAATAGCCGCAACGATGGACCACTAAAATTTTTTAGAATGGCCAGCAAAAAGCCCAGATTTTTTAACATTATCGAAAATGTTTGGGCTCGAATACTTGTAGTTATCCGAAGACAACAAGGGCCAAATTTTTATACCAGTAAACCGTAATGCACCAATTGCAGCCATTGATACCGCATGGGGAAACGATTAATATTAATTATATTGATACCTTGATAGCGTCAATGAGCAGACGCCTCCAAGAATGTATCAATAATAATAGAGTCACACCCATTATTGATTTCTTATATTTATTTATACAGTAATACCTTCATTTAAAAAAAAAATGTTTTCAATTAATTTTAAACTATAACTTGGTATCTTAATTATAATTATGTATTAAATTCTTGTCAAAAACTAAATATATACCATTGGCAATAAGAATTGCCTTAGTTTTTATTTTCACTTTTATATTAACTACAGAAAAAATGAAACGTCATAAAATATACATTTTGTAAAGACTAAATATTATGAATAGAAAGTTTAATGATTTTTTTTAATAACTTACAATAATTAGTAGGTTAGATTTATTTAAAAAAAGTAATAATCAGTCAACCCAAATAACCATGTTTAGTTTTTTGATTTATTTTAAAAGTTATTGCTTGTAGACGTTTTTTAAATCAAAATTATTTCTAATTTTATTCTGTAGACATTTCCTTAACAAAATTTTGATTCGATAATTAATCGAGTCTATGGTGTTTAATTAGCGATACCTTTAAATATATTCTTTGAAGAAAAAAATTATGTAAGCAACAAAAATTACCTACTTTCTAAAACGTGCTTAGTGTAATGATTCATTCTACAGTCCTTTTATAAGATAACCCTGCTGAGACTACTGTTCTGTTAGAATTGTAAATGATACTTCTTAAGCCCGCTTCACAATGTGCAAACTTTTGTTTGCAGAAATTGTGGTGTCCAAGTTTTAAATTTCATGAGTGTACAATTACTGTCTCTGAGTAAAACTGATGTTAACAGAATTCAACGAGTTCGGCAAACGCATGTTTAGATTTGTTTATGGTATCAGAAAACGGGAGCATATATCTTATAAAGTTGGCTGATGCTAATTGGCTGAATATGAAAAATAGGCGTTCTCTGCACTGTTTGTGTTGTATTTTCAAATTATTACTGAAAAAATCCCACGATAACTTTTTGAACGATTAAGTTTTCGTACTGATGTCCATAACCTTAATCTTAGATTCAGGAATCTACTTACACCTCCTATACATAAAACAGCAATATTTGAAAGATTTTTTACATTTCCACATAACCAAGATTATTAATAGTAGACTTTGTGAACACAAGGGACATTTGCGACATCTATGATCTCTTTAAAAAAATTGAAAAAAAGTTCAGCTAAAACAAAACAATCAATAACTGTTATTTGTCCGTTTTGTACCTAACATATTTTTTTTTTTGTTCGTATTTTTGTTTTGGTTTTTGTTCCTTTTGGCTACCATTTATTTACATATCTCATTGAATCTGGGCTAGCAAGGGAAGAACAGAAACCTCTTTAGAGACTTTCTTGATTGTGCGCCCTTTAGCGGTAATAATGTATAATTACTTTTGTTTGTTTTGTTTTCTTTGTTTGTGCTACTGCGCAAACAGTAGCTAAAATTATTTTGTTTTATTATATAGTTTTTTTCGGCTAATAAACATTATTATTATTATTATTATATTTTATATTTTGTAAACAAATGGGAGTAAGCAAATAACACTCATATCTAGCCCCAATCGGATATATAATTGGCCCTTGACATGTCATGAAACACTATCTACTTTGCCTGTAATATTGGGTTTCCCCATATTAGACTATACAATTTAAAAGTTGAAAAAACTTTCTAATCAAAATAAATTAACTTTTTTAATCGACTACTATGTAGCAATCTGTGGGATTTATGACAAAAAAGTAAATAACAATTCAAGTTTTGATCATGTCTTCCCTCCTTCGCATTCAATGCATTTTTGAATTCTAATGTATCATCACTCGGCGAAGGCAAATCTCCATTTATTTCTGCATTTCATTTCGGAATCTGCTCCTTCAGCTCCAGAATTGTTGCGGGAATTGTTATTTATTACTTTAGTCATAAATCCCACGAATAAGCTAAATATTAGTCGTTAAAAAGTTAATTTACTTTGATTAGAACGTTTTTTATTCGACTTTTTAAATTGTACTCAGTCTAATATGAGAACCCCTATATTCAATATCGAGAAAAAATCTTAAAACTATTTGATTTACTGGAAAATAAAAACAACCTAAACGTTTTGTCAACATGACACATAGTTTTTTTAAAATATTATAATTTTCAGATTATTAACTAAACAATTGTTCATTAATGGCAAACATTATTTTTATCAAGTTTGTTATTAAAGTTATGTTCAAGGCAGTAGTAATAAATTTTTATTCGCGAGTTTATGTTATCGCTTTACTTCATTAAAGTGTTCCAAATTGATAACGATTATTAATATTAACATCAAATGCAAGCTGCCTACAAAAACTCAATCAGTGGATTCAGGTTCT
Source organism: Abscondita cerata (assembly GCA_030710515.1). NCBI lineage: Eukaryota > Metazoa > Arthropoda > Insecta > Coleoptera > Lampyridae > Abscondita > Abscondita cerata. Next base: position 124,203 of record JALBCR010003893.1, on the reverse strand, counting down.
ATCTATTATAGATATTTGCTTTGATCGTGATTCATACAATTGTTATTTAGGAAATTGACCTACATAACAACTTAATTAACAGCAAAACTGTTTTTCGCTTTGTATTTTGTTGTCGACCTCAAATATGTTTACAAGCTTTTATTTATTCACTTAAATTGCCAAAGCTAGGATTTAATAAAAATTATAAAAGTATTACTGCCGATATAAAATATAAATTTAACACAATAAGCAAAAGAAAAAAATAAGGTAACAAGAAATAAATCAAAGTTCAATATTAAAAGAATTGTAATATAATTTAAAAACAGCGCAATGTTACTTCAAAAATACTTTTTGAACAATAAAAAATTATTAAAAATATTATTAAACATAGACAACACCTCTCTAATACATTTATCGATTAAGTTTTTAGGTAATAAGTTGTTACCCCACTTCGCGGGTATTTTTTTTGATTTCCATACTTATTTGAAAGTTCCGTGCAAGATTCAAATTGTCGGAATGGTGTTTATGATGTTTAGGATTAACTAAATAAAATATAATGCGTTTATTTTTTATGTAATTGTAAATCATACCACGTTTTGTTAATTATAGTTTTAGTTCATAGAAATTCGGCGTAATTATTCAAAAAAAGAAAAAAATTTTTATGGTTTTGAATTTAAAAACAAAATAATAGTTTGACGTTTTTTGATTCGGGTTGTTGAGATCGTGTGTAATGTGGGTGAAAGGTTTCCAAGTTTAAAGATTCTAATGATATACCTTATTGCGGTGGAACAATTCCGGCCTTACTGAGTGCAAGGCAGTATCGCAAAATTAAGAAAATTAAAACGCTCAAACTTCATCCTCTGCATGATTAAAAAAATTCTTGCATGGATAATCTTGCCTACTAAAACACATATACAATAAATAGCTACAATACAACATATAGATATAAAAATTATTAAAATAATTAATCGGTTAGCTGGATTAATCGATTTTCGAATATTGCGGTTTTCGCGCAGTTAAATTCAAGAAAACGATTTATTCGGTTGGCTAGGATAGTTCAGAAAAGTCGACTTTCAAAAATAAATTTTAAAATTCGGTTTGAAGTCGACTTTTAAAACTGAGTTTTCAAAGTCGATTTTACAATCGTTTTTTAAGTCTATTTTAAATTGGTTTTTTAAGTCAATTTAAAAACGGTTTTGGTGAAAGTCAAAGTGTATGAATTACATTTTAAAGTTGACTACATAAGTTTTTGAGTCAATTTTTTAAATCGGTTCTTAAAATGGTGGTTTTTATCAATTGTAATGGTGAATTTAAATGCTGTTACTAATATTAATTAATTTTTACAAAAATCTGAAACAAACGCAAAAAACTGCAAGAAAAAAAAGCCGGGCAAAAGAAAAGCCCGCTAGCCAAATAAAGTGGTATATTTTTCAAGGAACACTTGTCAGCATAAAAGTATCATTGTTTTGTACGGATACACGGTCGGTTTAGACAAACGTAAAAAACTGTAAAAGGAAGCTTTACTTACTATTTTAGATAAATAACGAGAAAAACTTATAAACCACGTTTTTACAAACATATTTACAACCTAGTATATTTTAAATTATTTTTATCATTTACCTTTATTATTATTATTCACAATATTAACATTAATTGGCAACCACTACAATATATTTTATTAATTACTGAGAGGTCTGCTGCTCAGCAGGGTAGATGTTGAATTAATTTTAAATATTTTAAAAGTAAATGGATCTGGATTTAAGTAATAAAACGGCTTAAGTAGTTAAAATTTATAAAGATATTAACAAAGTTGCATTAGATAGTACCAAATCAAAAATATGGGGTTCTATTTAAAATGAGAAAGTTAATGGTTACTTCCGGTACTACGTCAAATGCGACATATTTATTAATGTTTTCATAAAAAACATATTTTATTAAACTTTTATTTATTTAAAAAGTAAATGATAAATTATTACTGCAGATTTTGATAAACAATTATATATAAATTCTTTTAAAATAAATGTTTAAAAACTGTTTTTAAGAAACGGTTTTAAAATTTGATTTTCAAAAAACCAATTGCAAAAATCAATTTTAAAAATCGATTATAAAAACGGTTTTTTAAAAACCGATTTTAAAACAGAGAAGAAGAAGAAAGTGGCCAAGAGAAAATTCTGGAAATTATACCTAGAATAGTTCTAGAATTCCCGTTAGGGGGCGTAACCACATTCTTAAATTTTAATTCCCATTTTTGAGAAATATTCTTATATTACAAATTACTCGGACCTCGTTGTTAATGATTTTCGATCTATATTTTAATGGAAAGTAGTGGTGGGTGCTCGAACATTTTTGTAAATAAATGTCAATAACTTCAAAATGGCTGAATGGATTTTGTCAAACTAAGAGTTGTCAAAAGCAGCTTTTCTAGGCGGATTAATTTAGATTGTTTGTGTCGCGGCTTGAGAGCGTTCTGTGATAACACTAAAAAATAAAATAAACGTCTCAAACTCTTTCTTAAATTAAAATATGAAAAAATGGATAATGTTATTAGGATAACTGCTCTTTTCTAGTATATTTTTTTTAGAGAAGTAAGATTTTTTTAAATATTTTTTTTATCTCACAAAAAATTCATCCTCTCTAAAAATATACTAAGAAACAACAATTTTTCTAATAACATTATTAACAGAATCTTATACTGTAATTATAATACTAACACACCATCATCAACTAATTTCCCTAATTCTCAATATACCTATACGAAAATTATTAACATACCTAACTTGACAAACACCTTATCCCATTACTAAAAGCTACTAACGTCCACATAGCTACATACAATACCAATACTATTTACAACATTATCTACATCCAATTAAAAGACAAGACAGACATTCTTGATAAACACAATGTACTGTATAAAATAGACTGTCTTGACTGCAATAAATGCTACGTTTGCCAAACAAAACAAAAAAACATGTAATCGAATAAAAAATTATTAGTACGATTGCAAAAACAAAAACCAGACTCTGCGTTATCTGTACACTATACTGAGATGGGTCATAATTTTAATTCCGATAATGCTACAATTTTAAATGTATGTAATGATACACATCATCAAACACAACAATAACATTAATTATAATACTGATACACGAAATTTAAGCAATATTTATAGTAATTTAATCACGAAAATAAAATAGAAGAAGAAATTCTCATTATCAATATTGTTATCTAGTCATTCATGTTCGTTTGTTTCTACGTATAGAGTATGTGTTTTTATGAAACATATTTATTTATATATAATTGTTTATTATTTTGTGATTGTTGAAATCCATGTGGTGTTTATATTATTAAGTGGTGAAGCATTTCTTTGTTTTAAGTAAATAGTCGAGTCAATCACCTACAATTAGGTTAATGTATTTAAGGATATAATGTATATGCACATTCATTGCACGAAACGTTACCTGCAAAAACGACTTAGTGGTTTTTGGTTCTCTTCCTCAATGAAAATAGAATTACTTAAATAAAATAAATTGTATTTAAGTGTCAATCAAATATTGCAGCTATTTTCTATTCAGAGTGTATTTTGCTAGGCTTATTTATAAAAACTGCCTTGTATTGAACAAGATAACACCACTTTAAACATTTGGGTTAAAACTAATTGTCATTACAATATTTTAGTAATAAATTGGTCTTTTTTAAAGATCACAACTTTTATTATAATTTTTTTATCTGGATTATTGTTTCTCGTTATTGTTGTCACCTGTTGGCTTTAAAACATTTAAAACATACAATTTAAATTCATAAATTAATTCATTATCATGACACTTGTAATGTAATATTGGTGATGCTTACTAAATTAACAATAATTAGGATTTACTAATGGCAGGTATATCGAAATTATTCACAAAGATGCGACATTATTTCGAACTTAACTTCTGTTATGCTTTATATTTTAGGTTGTGAAAGGAGATATAGAAATGTGATTTTTATTAGTAGGTTAAACCATTATTTGGTACCTTTTGTTAAAAAAAAGTGATGTCGTTTTATTTAATTTTATTTATAGTGTTGTTGCAAAAGCAGCCTCTATTGTCGATATAATGGTTAAATATCCTTTGAAAGCAGCGTTGATAACCCAAGAAAAGTTATTTTCAACGACTTTAAGTTTGACAAAATTCGTTCAGCCATTGCTACATGTCGACAAGAGCATCTTCAACAACAAAAATCTAACTTTTCGTATCTGTCAAATGTCGAAAAAGATTCTGAAAGTGGTTGTATCTAATTCGAAATACAATCTACGCCCTGAAATTTACTAAAGAGTATAGAAACAGAATCAACGCAACAGAAAATACTAACAACCCAGAACTATTGTGAAGAGTTGGACAATGCTAAAAATCTAGGGCATAAGAAATGTCAACACGATTGTTTTAAGGAAGAAATAAATTTGTTAACACAGAAGACGTGTATTCCCCAGCGGAAGTCCGTTATATAAGCTTTTAGCAATTTTTGAAAAATAGTTTAATCAAGATGTACGGAAGAATAGAAAAGTCTTGAATTAAACAAAAGGCCTTAGCATCCAATCATCTTAAAACGCAAAACGCCGGCATGGAAGTTGCAGATGGAACATTACCATAAGAATAGTTTTTCATAGAGATTGAGAAACTATTCTAGATAAATTGAGATTGAAGAACAATTGGCGCTAGAAGAGTACTCAATAAAGATCAACCAAGAGTGCTTCAGCATGTAAGAAACTCAGAGCTAAACCGTTAAGCATCTCTATTATGGAGTCAGCTACCTAGCCTACGAGTTAACAGAATTGCAAAGGAGTTCAGCATGCAGGGGTTGCTTTTTTTAAGCAAATTATATCCTTCACGGTGAGTCCTCACAGACATGAGCTATGGTATACTATTCTCATGCTTGTTAATTTGAGCAACACATTTAGAGTTGTAAGTAAGCTTGACGACAGACTTAACATGATAGTTATATGACGATTCATATGCATAAGGGATAATCTAAAATAATTTATAATGATAATGGTACTAATTTTACATATGTTTTTGAAAGAACTGAAGAAACTGTTTTTGAAAATGTAGATCTAAAAGTTTATTCCACCTTTCAGTCTACATATGAAAAGCGCATGGGAACAATTAATTCGATCTGTAAAAGTCTAAAGGTAGTTTTAAAAGAAAAGTTTCCGCATGAAGCAGTTTTAGCTCGACTTTGTTGGCGGAGAATGAGAATACAATCAATAACAGACCATTAACCATAGTTTCTGAGAATCCAGATGACATGAAGGGTTTAACACCAAATCACTTTCTGTTAGGACCACCACATACCAAAACCATTAGCACTAAATGTAATAAAGAACTTCTTTATCCCATGAGATTTATTTTTGCCATTATTCTGGAAACATATTTCTACTCACTGTAATAATTCCTACCAATCCAAAAGATTAAAAAGTTACACTCCCAAACTCTTTCCGACTACTGAAAATTTTTGTTGTCTGCTTCTTGGATTCTTATTTTCTAATTTATTAAGAATGCTCTAATTAACTATATTGAATTAGTTATCTAATTTTCGTTCATACTATCTAAGTAATAATATTATATATTATTTATTGTAAGGCAGTATTTCATACATTTTGTAGAAAGTATTGTATGAACAAGTCAAAAGTACTTACTAGTAATAACGAAATTCTAAGTTAGGTAGTCATTAATGATGTAAGGTTCTAGGTTGCATACAAATTTAAAAGGCTTCTTTTAAAATGTTTCAAGTTCTGATTGTTCGATTTTAATATATTTTGGTATTTGTTATAACACTTCATACAACTGTAACACACGTATTGCGCTGAATATGGTATCGATGCTGCTCCAAAAATCATTACTTGCATTGTGTAGGTAGTCGTAAAATCTTGTTTCATCTGGTTTTGGCCATAAAAATTGTTGTGCATCTTGATATTCTTGGCCAATTTTAATTTGATAAAACATTTCTTGAATATCTGCACAAAATGCTATTCTGAATGTCGATATTTGCGCAACAGACATAGTAATGAGTTATATAAATCAGGACTCTATTAAAATAAGATGTCGTTAAGAGAAATCCCTTTTACTTGATGCATCAAATACAAAACGTATTTTACCAGGTTTATTCACTCAAAATGCGGTAAATACCAAATTTTTGTGACAGTATTATTTTGCATATAAACGAAAATTTGGAATTAAAAATTGATTTGTTGACCAATTTCTCCCTACAGTATAGATAGCTGTGTTTACACTCATGCGTTAAAGATGAATTTTGTGTTGCAAATTTCTGGGATTTTAGTTATTTAAGATTGCCCATTTCAACAATTTGGCTTGGCTTCTTGGAAAAATCAGCCGGTCGCAGAAGACATCGTCTAAAATTCAAAGAACAATGCATATGCTAAGTAGTATAAATTGAAGCTACATCATCCCGCACAAATTAGGGGATAAGTATTCACTTACTGTTCATGTGTAAGTACCTTTTTTTATTTCCTTTTGTTTTAATAAAATATATGCTATCACGGGTTCTATCAATGGCAGACATCTTTTTCTTTTTGGTTTCTCCTGCTGCTCTTTTAGGTGTACTTCGTTTTCTACTAGGGATTAATTAATAAATTGATTATTAATTGTAGTTATGCTAACATAAATAATAATCCAAAATTATAAATAACGAAGTTGGGTCTGATATTTTCACTAGCGTTGGAATTAAACCTACCTTGAAACTCTTTCTTGTCAAGAACACCACCCAAGATAAACTTGTTATCTGGTTTTTTGTAAGCAACTCAGCAATCTTATCAACGGAGTCCATCTTTGTCTTTCTTTTTTTTTTCATAGGAATAAATACTGGATTTGGATACGAAAGCTGTCACATCTGCCTATTAACTGTCGAACGCCGGTAGACTTTCTATATATATATACAAGCTAAGTTAATTCTTTTATTCATGTTATTTATAAATTTTGTTGCGTTTTATGTATACGTACTGCGGCTGTAAATTTAACAACGTACCTTTGCGCTGTGTGAAGAGCCTGTAAACTAGAAAGATCTTTCAAGTATCTGATTAATTGTGCGCTTTTAAACTATTTAAATAATCGGCCAAGGTCTGGTACTCTCCGTAAATTGTTGTCAAGTACGTTCAGAACAATATTTGCTACGCAAACTCGGTGAATCGCTTGCATGGAATAATCGGTGCTACGACTGTCAAAATTTCATAATACGCTAACCTATTTGGGCGTTTGTGCCTCGAATTATTACTCGTGTCTTAACTCGCTCTTGTGAGTTATTATTATTTTATAACTATATTTTGCAATTAACTTTCAATTATATTATCTATTGGTGTGTCTATGTATTTCTATGTGTTGATTGAAGTCTAGTCGCTATAATAATATACATTTTCTATCAACGTACGGTTTGTGTCTGTGTTTACGAGTTTCTAGTGGCTCTAGAATATTTTTTTATACGCAATCGTAAGTAACGCTCTTATAAATTCTTGGTACAGCGTAGAAGCCTTCATTATAACGATTCTCAGTAAGCCCACTGACTACTTCCGACTAAGAGAGCTGCCGGCAAGGTCTTCTAACACTGCTATATTTTAGAGTTTGTTTACAAATAAATTGTAACATTTTTTTCTTTTCTTTCAATTTCTTCTTCCAGTTGACAATTTTTCTTGCACAATCTTTTTCTAAATATTCACTTACCTTGCTGTTCTATAATTGTTTTGAATTCTTCGTTTGTCTCCCATTTTTTCTCAATTTGTTTCATTCGCACGACTGCAGTTTCTTTACTGTTAACGCCAGAAAAAATTACAGCTTTCTATAACAAACCAGTTTGCCATATTCTCCACATCGTTCGGTCGTAATTTCTGCTATTTTTTGTATTTCCTTCATAATCTTCACACCGAAAGTTTCTATCGAAAAATATTCTTTTACTTCTTCCTGAAGATTTTGTTCATTATCTTCACTTCTATAGACACACAAAATTAAATCTTTTCAGTTCTTTCTTGGTACTGTCGAACATTTCCATGAATTACCCAGCCCTACTTAGTCTATTTTAAAGCAGGTAAATTCTTTGGACCTTTTATAACTGCACGACTTATAATAAGTTCCCAGTTAACTTGACCAATTAACAGTCGAGGCTTTGCATTTTGCAAACTATTAAAATCAATTTTCTGTAGGTACTTCTATTTTCTTTTGAAATCTTTTGACTCCACTGTTTGCACCGGTAAACCCATGTCTTTTATTGTGTAGACTTTCTCTTTTTTTCTTCTTTATTGTTTCGTACTTCTAAAGAAACTATTCTTGAGTCACCCATTTTTATTGTTTTATCTGTTTAACTCAAATCTAAACTTTTTTGGACATTGTAATCCTATTTCTTCTACAAGATAATTTTCAACAATTGTTACTGTCGATGTTTCATAAATAAAGCATGTTTGAATACACCCCTTAAAGACCAAACACTTTTTTTATTTTTTGTTATACTCATTACATGCAACTTCTCTCTCTTCATTATTTTTTTAAAACTTGTTTTTTTTTTGTGCAGAATCTTATGATGCCTTCTTTCACATCCATCATCACCACATTTTTCTTTCAACTTGCCAAAACTTCTTCCTGTGTCCTTTTTTGAGGTAATTGAAACACCTTTCGTTTCTTTAATTATTTTCTTTGCCATTTTGTGGGTTTTACAGATGGTTTGTTGCATCAAGATGTTCTAAAGTTGCAACCAGGTTGTTTACGTTGCATGAAAATCTTAGTAAAGTTTCAAGTTTACCCTTCTTTAGTCTTAGAAAGGTTTGAACTTTTAGTGGGTCAATTATATACTCTGGTCTGCCAAATCTTATTTTTAAAGTTTTCATGATCAAATCAAAATTTTTGGATAAAGTAACATATACCTAAGAGCTTTCAAAGCTTCCCCTTTCAATCCCTTTTTGCTACTTCGTAATTACTTATGCCGTAAATAGTACAACTCGTTAGTAATTACTTAAAGAGTCCATTGTATGGTCTACCGTCAAAAGATAGAAATTCTTTGGATGTGAAGAAATCTTGCAAATTTGGGTTATTTCTTTCTTCGTTCGATCTTACATTTTCTATCCATTCTTAAACATAGTTTCTTTTTTTCGTAATTTTTATCACCTACCTGGTTTCTTCTACTATATTTGTCATTAAGTAACGTGACCAAGCTTCTTTTCCTGAATTTCCGCTCAAATTCCAAATGTAGTTTTTTTAACAGACTTCTAGAAAGAAATTTTGAATGAAACTTTTGCCGAACTTGCTATTGTCAATACTTTTGATGAAATGGTTTTCTGTCAACGTCAGATTTCAAATCACCTGCATTTTCGACGGTGCGTAGTTCTTGTATCAGGCTTAGAATAACCTTCTACAAATTTTCTTGCTTCTAACCAAGATCCAAACCCTTCTGGCCACTCAAATTCCTTGTTCAAACATTTTCTTCCATCTGTAGTTTTAATAACCCTTTTCTTTGTGTTTCGACGTCGTTCTGCAGTTGCAAAAGAACTGCATGTAAATATTTTCTTAATATTTGATAAAAACGCTATACTCATAAAAGGAACAATAATAACCTAAAAACAACTTTCATCTTTTTTTTGATTACTTTAACGTTTAGATAAATATTAGAACAAGTAATATTTAGAGTACTCATTAAATTTTTAAGAACTGCTAAAAGAATTATTTGCAATCCGATTCTAATACATATTAGTAATGAAAAATACTCTTTACTTTGTTAGTTCAAAAATCATAAATGGGGAACTACTTTTTGTTAAAAATGACTGCTGAGTTTATTAAAAAGCCAAATTTTAAAAAATATTTAATATTTTTCTTTTCTTGTAAAATGAATAAAATAAACAATAAGTTTTTAAACTAAAAATTATGATTTGCAAAATATAACAACAATATTTATGTTGTTTCTTAAATGGCTTGTTGAAATCGAAATGACGTTTAAACAAAATAAGATAAAACAATTTGATTATAAAGCTAGCGGAATCTGCACAGTAGCCAAATTCTCAGTGTAATCTACTTTGTTTGATCCTCACTATTTAATGAATGATTATGGCCAGAAAATACAAGAGCACAACTTCAAACCTTCAGCGGGAGTAATTTAAGAGAGATTATGCATCTTGACCCTTTTAAGCTTACAAATAAATAAAATGTGTTTCGTCTAAAGATTAATTAACATTTTATGTTGATACATTTGCATGAATAATTAAAACTTTTTACCAAAGTTTTCTTTGAAGTTCATCGTCGCATAGAATTTTTATGTGTGTAGTTATAAATAGTGGAAAAATTTATTTACCATTAAGTAAGACGTTCATGAAATATAAAAGAAATTTATCTGAAACCAAATAAGTATTTACATTTACTTTAACTAGAAGCATCGTACCTATCCAAATTGTACTACGACTTTCGTCGTGTAAGCATTGATAATTGTGCTTTTAAGTGCGGCCGAAAGGGCGATCTACATACGACGATAATACTGCGCTCTATATTATCTGAACAATACTGACCAAAACAAATATGTTGCGGACGTTGCATCGCATTATACCAAAATGAATTTTCAGTATAATTTAAATAATTTAATGACAAACCAATACCATCATAATCAACCACTACAAATATTACAACCACAAATTCAAACTCTGTCATTATACCTACAGACGCCACTTCACCCATTTTCAACATCTACCCAACCACCAATATTCCAGCGACCTCAAAATCAGCCTCCTATTAACACACATATGCCAGATTATATTCAATATTATAATAAAGCATTTTCTGCTCTACCCGTTTCCCCAATCGTCACGCAGCCAACAGATTACATTGTAAAGGACGACCTCTATTCATGACTAGCAAGTTCTTAAAAAACAAAATAGAAAGCCGAAGGGCAAAACCAATAATACTGCTGGGCCATCTCAAGTAATTACATCAAAAAAATTTGCACCGCTTACAAACGAAAATACAGAAAAAATCATAAAAATGTTAAAGGGCAAACTAATCACAAACCGTCACCGATATTTATTTACGGTGTCGTCGACATAAGTAAAATGAACAAAAGTTTACTTAATACATCTTAAAAGAATCATTCCAATGCAAGGCATTACAAAACGATACAGTAAAGTTAACACCCAAAACCACAACAATTACAGAAAACTCGTCAAATATCTTAACGATAAAAAATTATTTATCACGCATAGATTGTTTAGATGTAAATATATAGAAACGTATTGCTAGGGTGCCTAGAAATGCTATTTCTGTTGTTTAAGTGAAGTGGTAGAACAGATAGACCTAATGGGTCTTACCTGAACTACCTCCTTTGGTTGCAATCGCCAAAATGTATGATATTGTACTATTATATTGTGCTAATATTGTACTCTTTGTTTTTTTTAATTGTGACAATAAAATTATTATTTATTTATTTATTATTATTAACCAAAAGGAAATAAAGCCTACAGAATTGTAATCCGTAACCTCATTACTCAATCCCAACTACAGATATAAAGCCAGAATTAGAAGAAAAGGGTCATGCTGTTCAAAATATTTTGAATATGAGACATAGGGTGCTTAAACATCATTCAATGATGTTCTGCGTTGATTCTGAACCTGCGCCAAATAACAAAGAGATTATCAAACTTTAGTGTAGAACGAACGCAAACTCCTACTCAACACACAACAAGGTGCGATCAACAATGCAACATATACAAACGTTAGTGCTAGTCAACATACAATAAATCCCCCTATAGACCTAACCTCTCAATTAACCTCATTCCTAACTGAGTTCAAAACTATGTTTAATACTTATTAATCAAAATAGCATGATACTTAACATGTTAGATACTAAGTTTAGACTATATACGTGTCCCTTATTAAACGAGAAGTTGTTAGACACACATTTCACTTAGGCTAAATACAGTCTTAACCACTAAAACCAAATTGATGGACTACAAATTCATTCGTATTGCAGAATGGAATTCAAATAGTTTTATATCATTATCCGTAACTCCCTCTCATCAAAACAACCACACTATCACACCTAAAATACAATCTACAACAATTCATCTAAATGCTAAACCGTGGCCTTTTGATATATCTGCTTTATACTCTCCGCCGCGACACAGAGATCGAGACAAATGAATATGACGCATTCTTTCAACAATTAGGTGCAAATTCTTAATAGGCGGAGATTAGAACGCCAGCATACTAACTATGGATCAAGGCTAACCACCACAAAAGCCGAAACTTACTACAATTTATTGTAAACCACAACTATTCTTATCTATCTACCGGTCAACCAACATATTGGCTTATAGATATTCAAAGCTAATATGTGGGATCCTTTCATTCAATCACACCCATAACAGTAACTCTCAGTGCATATTTAAATAGTCTAAGCAAACCCCTACTCTGACTTCACTTAGATGATTGAACTTGTTTCATAAGTTCATCACGAATCACATTAACCTTGATATTAAACTCCGAGGATGATATTGACGCTGCAGTCAATTATTTTACTAGAGTACTTTACGAGGCCGCCTGGAACACCGACATGCCACAGTAACTCACCGCTGTTCATCAAAGAACTTGTTGCTGAGAAACAAAGAGCCAGTCTAGATGGCAAAGGAATCGAAATCGTATTGATAAAAATCGAGTATAACAGGTTTACCAGACAGTTAAAAACAGCTTTGAACAACAAACGCAACACTAAATTTGAAATCTACATAAGAAGTCTATCTAAGAATGACTATTCTATTTGGATGAAAAACCAAGAAATTTAAGCGACTCACTGCTCACATCCCCCGGGCCAATACGAAATGTAGATAATAGTTGGGCAAAAAGAGATACTGAGAAAGTTAATACTTTTGTTACACATCTTACCGAGGGTTTTTGGTGAGGGCTCAACCACAAATTAACAATTGCTGAATGCAACAATAAAGTACTACCTGATAGTGTCCTTGTCCAATGACGCTACCTATTTGTGTTTTTCACCATTAGAAGTCAAACAAATAATTTCAAGGTGCACTAACCATAAGACACTTGGTTTCAATTTGGTTACTGGTCAAGTACTCAAACAGCTGCCTAGAAAAGGTCTTGTTCTACAAACAACAAATCTACAATATTTAAATACCAAGAATTTACAAAGAGTTCAGTCAAAGATCGTCAGGAATAATATTCAAAGCCCTATGATATGTGAGCGACAAAACTCTTCATGATGACTCAGGCATCCCACCAGCAGACAAAATTTGGAGACAACCACCAACTATTTAGACAGCCTTGCAGGCCATCCCAATGATCTAATCCATTGACTGAGAGATTCCCCAAAGGTCCAGAAAACCGCTGACACAACGATGGTCAACAGATAATAACTCAAAATAAATTTATTAATTGACCATCCCTGTATCTTGTACTCACTGGAGTGCTATCACTGAATAGCTTTTCCTCCAAATATTGCTTTCATCCTAATTACTTATAAGCTCCTACTGAGCAGCTTGTAAACTTACACTGTATATGCTGATATAAATGACACCCACCTACATTTACAAAAATTTTCAGAAAATTTTATAATCCCAACGTGCAGGATGTCCGGCCAATATCTGAATTACGGTTCCAATTACAATGGTACAACAAAAGAAAAGGATTATTAAATCTTTAGTCGACAAAGAGCCTACAGACTATGTAATACAGAAGTAGGACTACAAGAAGAAATCAAGAACATCAGAAAGAGACCTTAAACAAAATGGTGTTGACCTGAAACGAGTGGTAGAAACTGCTCTACAACTCTCTAAGAACCAATCAGCCATAGACCAAAGAGAAATCCAAACACTACTCAGCATTCCATATGTCAAAGGATTATCTGAGAAAATAAAACGAATAAGAAGAAATTATGACATTAACACACGGTATTCAGATTATCAAGAACTATTGGTAGCATGATCTCCCAAAACTAGACCAGACAATAGTCATGAGTCCAAGAATTGCATCTACGAAGTCCCATGAATGAGGCCAGTCATACGTAGGGAAAATTAAAAGACCCTTAGATATCAGGTTGAAGGAACATAAAACCCATACGCAGAGAAGAGAGACTTTGAAATCCGGCATTGCCTAACACTCCGGGGAAAAACATCACAAAATGAAATGGTCGGAGGCAAGAATTATACACCGAGAAGAGCACTGGTACAAGAGAAAATTTAAAGAAGCAGCGTTTATTGAAAACAACAAGAATGTCTTTAGTCAACCCAGCGTAGAGATTTAACAATGTGGAAACCCTTAATTAGACGCCTGACTAATCTTAGTTTACGGTACGTCCCCTTTCATTAACTTTAATACATTTGATCGCTTCACTAACTTTGTATTAGTATATAAGTTACAGTAGTTTTTAAGTTTTTTAGTATTCACCCGAAGACGATTGCAGATTCAATAGCAATTGAAACGTTGTGTTTATTCAATTAAACTATAATATAGACAATGGAAGTCCAGAATAGTGTTATTATTTCGCATAACATTGTCTAAACCATTCAAAACGCAAATTAAGGACTCTTCATCATCACTCAAGACTTTACATCTAAAATGCTATAAACGAGGTGGCGATCAAATTAACACCCGGTATATGAAATTGTTATTACATAGGTACATACATACATAATTAGAAGCCATTGTTACTAAAGCTGTGGTGTATATTGCTAAATAGTTTTGATAACACCTGTCTGTACACTTTATAATTGCACTGGTCACATCAATGTATATGTAAATTTAGTCCACTCCTTTTTGTCATTCGTTTTTCTTGTGCTTTCTTTCAGTTACATCCTCTGCTCTATAATACTTTTTCAATCACTTTATCCCGTGTCTTTTTTTGTCTTTTTTTTTCTTTCTTTATTTAACGTTTATGATTTCATATCCACTCTAGAATGGATATGAAATCAACCAATCCCCAGACCTAATTTCAAGAATAAGGGCGGCTATGCTTTATTAAATTTCAATTACTTATCATATACAAAATAAGTTGTCAGGAAACATTTAGATGTATAATGTCGAAGCGCATATTTTTAACACAAACATAAAATTGCTACTGAAAAATATTTTTTAATTGCAAAACCTAGAAATATTAAACTGTATAAAGTTGGCAGAACAAATTCTAGTTATAATACAAAAAAATTGGTTATAAGGTGTAAACAAAATCAACCTTGTAAATGTTTCATGGTTTCCTTTCAGACCTGCGTTACAAACAGGCACATAAAAAGCACCGCTATTTATCAGACAAAGTGTGTGTGTTGGCGTAAACAATGTTTGTTTATAAAATAATTGTGAAAGAAGGCGTAAATGATTGTAAGGGCGTTCCATTTGATGTGACTGAAAGTAGCAGCCTCAGCTACTGACGTTTTAAATCAAAAAGTGGTATAAAATGGCATTTCAAATTTTAGAAGATTGTAAACTACAAGCAAGGGAAATGACCTATTTCATAGATTCCACCACATGTTGTAATGTTGTTTCTGTTTCAATTTCTATTAAAAACCAAGTTTAAGTATACGTGTTAGTCCATTAATCCCTTCCATTTAACCAAAGGAAAGGAACACCAACTGCAGCGTCTAATTAACCAACAGAAAAACCACAAAAACTGCACTAAAAACTTGACTCGGACACGTTGTTTCAACAGCTAAGCTGTTATCATCAGCGATACCGATACTTCCATTTAGTTTTACCTTTTTTCCATTAATTTTTGTTTTTCTTGGCCCCATTGCCTACATATGCTTAATATTAATGTAATCTTATTTTGTATACATACATACATTGCATTTGGTTTGTTTGTCTATAACCTTACTTTAAAAAAAATTAATATGCGCATGCTTGCATATAATTTTGCTACGTATAAATTAAAAGTTATTTTTAGTAACTTGAACGATATTACGCTTTTTTTTGTAGCTACAAAACATATGTTATTGCCATGATGAGGATTAGTCGTACAAAAGTATTGTGGACAACTCAGTGGATTGTCCATATCGCACTCTGAACGATTGAGCACTCCTCCTACGGCGTCGTGCTCAAACTTTGTCATCGTACGATACGGACATCATATCCACTCGTTGTACAAACTACTATTTCAATTCTGTTTCTTATTGTAGCTCCTTTACTCTACGAATCGATACTTCTTCTTATTTTTCAGTCTGTTTGTTAGTATTCACGATTCACAGCCATATGTTAGTATTGGCTTTGGTATAGGTCTATACATTAATTTTTCTCTCGGTACGTCACTTCTTTTGCTTATCATACTCTTATTAATTGCATAATATGTGTTAGTAGATTTCATCACCTTGTTGTTATTTTCATTTTCTTGTCATCCTGTGTTTCTCTTAGGTACCTACCTATATGAGCTGACTTCTTTGATTTGTTTTCGCCTACTTTTTTAGAATTTGATAGTTTTCTATTGCCATTACTTGTGTATTCATTTCCATTCCGTATTCTATTAGTGGCTTGTTCCATATGTCTAAATTTTCTTTTAGTTCCTTTTCGTTTGATTCAATTATCATTGTCACCAACAAAACTGCTAATGATATTTTTATTTTCTGTAAATTCTTATAGCCCATACCACATTTGTTTACAAATATTGCACAAATATTTATAATGTCGTCTATATTATAGACTATAAACACAAATGGGCTCAAACCTTCTTCTTGACTCAATTCCGCAGTCCTCAGCCTCCGATCTTTTGTTTCTGCTTATAACTATATTTATTGTTTTATTGTATAAGTTTTAGATCGTTCCGATTAGGTTTAGGATTACTCTTCTTTCTGTTTTTGTTCCAAACCCTACTTCCTAGGTACTTTGTCAAATGCTTTAACTAAATCAATGAAGGCAATTACTGCATTATAGTCTTGTTTTAGTTTTTTCTTGATGATCCGCCTAACTGTAAATATGTGATCGTGCACACTTCTACCTTTTCTAGAGGCACTCTGCTCTTTGTTTAGATTTATTTCAATTTCCTTCCTAAGACAATTATCTAATACTTAAGGCATTATAGTTATGTATCATGTGTGCCCACTTATTATCAATTCTACTACTTCCGTCGCCGCCCGTTCCTCTTCTTCCACTCCATTGTATATGAGTATATTGCTCTTTTCCAGTGTTGTTACACCTTTTTCCTTTTTCGTTTCTGTTATTCTTTATATGTATAGGTCCGTTGTTTCAAATTCTTCTGTCAGTTCTATCTATTTTCTATTTAAGAACAATAAGAAAAAGCTTATGGTAGTGCATTTGAAGAGAGCCTATAATTTAATCAGTTGCCTATGATTTATATAGTAAAAAATGAATAGATACGCATGGTTATCTGCTCAAATAAAGACTACAGGTAAAAGAATAAGCTTAGTAAAAACTTTACGGTTTTGAAGATTCTGGGTTACTAAATTTATACGACGAAGGATTAAATGTACTCTTTATTGTAAATAGGTTACCCAGAATCTCAGAAACAGTAAACTTTACTAAGTCTATTCTTTACCTGTAGACTTACTTTAATCAAAATATAATTAGAAGTTCATTATATGACTAGTATTATAATAATAAGGAAAGTGTATGGAATGGGTTGACTTGATTAAATAGATTCGGTAGGGTTCGAAGTTGACTGAATCTCAGTCTCAAATAAAAAGAACTTTTATCAGTACATTCATCAAAAGACTTAAGGAAAGAGGAAGAAGTCACCTAGCGGATTGTATTAGTGCAAGCCTTTCAATTTCAAACTGCATAAAATGTTCAATTCAGAAAATTTACTCGAGAACTGAGTGACACATTTTACGTTGAACAAAAATTTCTGGTTTTCTTCCCTGCTTCAGACGTCTGCTCGAAATTCACTACAATTAAAAAGCGCAGTACTAAATTGAAAACAAAGATGAAAAAAAGAACTCAGGTACTTCTTGAATATAAACAAAAAAAGAGGAAGCATTTTTTATCAGTTTTCAAAAGAGACACCTGCGAACAGCGTAACATTATGTTTTGATTTACAGCTGGTGCAACCGCTACCACAACACCAGTGGAAAAAAGCATTTTATTCGCAACAAATAAGTTTTTATGCATTTGCTGTGCCAAATGTTTTCTCATAATCCCAGCTTTACTGTTTGGACTGAGGACCAAGCAGGTCGAGGGGGCCTCAGAAATAGGATCAGCGTAGTACTGCATCGTTTTGAGCCGGAATAAGATGTGATTATCTCCACGAGGAAGAGGAAATTAACATTTAATTTTTTGTGCTTTTAAGAGGCATTAATCATTTTGATTTCTTTTTCACTTTTATATCGAATACAATATAAAAGTTTTTTATTTAAGACATTAAAGTGGTCTTTTTGTAGAAATTTATTCATGTTTTGACGCTAAAAAAGATAAATTCAAACTAGTTTTATCATTTATTTATTTATTTATTTATATATATATATATATATTTACGGTATACACCTTTTCCAAATACAAAATAAAATATAATATAACAAACACACAAATTAAACTAGGTAATTAATTAAATGAGTAATACCTAAACTAAAATAAATTCTTCAACGAATTGATAAGAACATTATTGTTAAAATTAGTAGCTTACGCACTAGAACAAATAGATAAATTAATACGTAATAAATTCTTTTAAAAACTAAATAAACAATTGCAAAAAAGATCAAAATTAGGGTCGAACGCCAATATGTTAGAATATTTCATAAATCGTGTTATGCAATTATGAGCACCATAGTTTGTTGAGTAAAAGTCAGATCTAAATAGCAGTCTAGAAGTAACACGACTAGGCTTAAAGAAACAGAAATTAAAATTTATTTTTGACAGTAAGAATCTACTATCAGTTAGCCCATTTATCAATTTGTATCCAAAGCACAAATCTAAAATATTCTCCGATTATGAAGCGAGTACAATTTGACTAATGATATCATTTGAGAATGACTATAGTCTATACGAGGAATACCGAGTTTAAAAGAAATCATTAATAAAAATTTATTTTGGACCTTCTCGAGCAAGCAACTATTACTGTTGTATTTAGGACACCATATCTGAGAAGCATATTCAAGTTGACTTCTAACCAACGATATATACAAAGTTTTAAGAGTAACAATACTAAAAGTTTAGAAAATCGATAAATAAAACCTAGTGTCCTAAATGCTTTAGCTGTGATATCATTAATATGAGGAAGAAACGTTAATCGATTATCAAATATAACTCCTAGATCATTTATTTCATATACTGAACGAAGTTCATAACCATGAAGGTAGTATTTAGGTTCAATTATTTTTTCTCCTAAACGAAATACTACAACACTTTTAATATTGAGTTCAAGATAATTTGAACAACACCATTCCCATAAGTTATTAAGATCATTTTGCAGTTGAACTCGATCAAAGTTATTTTTTATTGTAGTAAATAATTTGAAATCATCAGCAAAATTAGAAAAGAAGAATGTTTGATAACTTTACTTAAATCATTAATAAAGAGCAAAAATAAAATTGGACCACAATGGGATCCTTGGGGAACACCAGACGTCACATGTATAGCTTTGGATAAATAATTACCAATTTTTACATGTTGTATACGTTCACACAAAAACTACTTAACCATTTATTAACAAGGTCACTAAATCCTAGACTTTCTAGTTTCTTTAATAGAACATAATGATTAACCCGATCAAAGGCTTTTGTGAAATCGGTATAAACAGCATCAACTTGATAACCCTTTTCCATAGCTTCCAGCAAGTATATTTGAAATGTCATCAAATTTGTGATAGTAGATCTACCTTTAAGAAAACCATGCTGTTCCTCACATATCACTCGTTTGCATTTCCACATTAAAACTTTTGAAACTAACTGGTCTAGAATCTTAGGTATAGTTGACTGAACCGTAATTCCTCTATAATTAGATATGTCTTCTCTTGTACCACTCTTATGTAACGGGTTTATATAAGAGTATTTTCAGCAAGTAGGAAAAACTCCAGTGCTTAAGGATTTACTAAATAAAATTGATAAAGGAACAGTGAGTGAATATACGCATCTTTTCAAAAATAGGGGGCAGCTCGTCCGGCCCAGACCAAATTGAGTCAGATAAACAATTCAAGCTATTAAAAATATCAGACATAGAAATACTAATTGAGTTTACACAGATGGATCCATCATAAGGAAAGGTTGCATCCGATTTATTACAATTACCATAAACACTCACTAAAATGATCAGCGAATAAATCAACACTCGTTTCGCCAGAATTACTATACTTATTATTGTAAAACATGCGTTTAGGAAAGCCATAAATGTTTTACTCTCATTTACAAATGACCAAAACCTTTTAGAGTTAACTTTGATATTATTTTCACATTTTCTAATATATTCACTATAAAGGGAAGCGCTTAATTTTTTGCATTCAAATCTTAATGATTGAAATTTATTGTAATCCTCAACCAAACCACTAATTTTAAATGCGCAATGTGCTTGCTTTTTGCTTTAACAAGATAAATAAGTGTTCTATTAAACCATTTGGGATAAGTTGACAGTATTTTTATTCGTTTAGGAATAAATTCATGTAAAACAACATTTAATATATTGTAAAATTCTTCCACCATGATATTAACGTCAAGTTTTGACAAAACTTCAAACCAATTTACTGCTGATAAATAGTAGTTAATAGTGGAGTAGTTTGCAGACTTGAAATCATAGAAAACATATTCTGTATAAAGTGTATCAGTAAGTGGAGAAACGGAAGCGGAAAAAGTATAGGCTATATGATGAAAACTATTTTCAAACAATAAATCATCAGCAGATTCTATATTTAGCAATTCCAAATTTGAGAATACTAAGTCAAGCAGGACACCCCGTTTATTGGGTATGCTATTTCTTTGTTTTAATAAGTTAAAACTAAAGCAGTCAGCTAAGGACTGAGCACGTTGACAGTTATTATTACTTAATAACAAATTACTATTTTGTTACAAGGTTCCCATTTTGCACTAGGCAGATTATAATCACCACAAAATATAAAATCAAGATTAAGATTGAGTAAACATATTTCATCAATAGCTAATGAGTGATCACTGTAACAAAAGAATTGTGAATGAGGTGGAATATAAGCTGCTCCAATAACTAATTCATTTTCAATTTTTACAAAAATATGTTCAATATTTAAATAAGATGATTCTAACAAGGTACAACTTAAGAATTTATTTGTAGCAATCAAGACACCACCACCTTTAAGTTTAGAGCTTGATTGAGCAGATCTATCAAGTCTAAAAATATTAAAATTTGGTATTTTCAGTTCAGCATCACTAATATAACTATCGAGCCACGTTTCAACTAGAATCAAAACATGATAATCACAACAATTAACAGATTTATGTAATTCTTTAAGCTTGCTTCTCATACCGCCTACATTTTGAAAATAAATTTTTAAGTTATTAGTTTTAGTTTTTTGAATTCCGAAAGTATCAGACTTCATAATCACTGGGTTGCCATTGACGTACTTTATTAATAAGTTAGTCTGACATTCAGATTTGCGTCTCTGGAGTTCATCATTGAGAGATTTTAAATAATTGACTTTGCGTACGATCGAACTAAATTTAATATTACCAGTGTCTCGGCACGTACAGCTTTAAAACATTGATAACCGAATCTTTGTCGGCAAAGCAAACTTTTATAGGTCTAGGTTTGCTAGATACCTTTCCAAGTCTAATAAGTTTAACAGGTTCAAACTTGATCAGAGTGATGTATTATATTTTCAATAGCCAATGTATCACTTCTTATTTTATTTTCTAATGAACCCTCAGGTTTAGGCACATTGAAAACCAGTAAATTTTTTGATCTCCGCATCCTATCCTTGAATTCATCCAAGACTTCATTAGTGGACAATGTAGACAACGACGCCATAGACAAAGTATTTTTCAATTTTTATGCAAGCGGTCTTGAATACTATCAATTTCATTATTGATATCTTTTAACGCGTTTTTGAAACTCAGTTTTGAATAAAGAATGCAATTCTTCTTTTTAAAAACTAGTGAATGAACTTTAATGAAAATGGAAAATCTAAATCTCTATGAAATGTATGATTCTTTAACAATACATTTTAAGAGCAAAGCGTGAAGTTTATCTGCTCTCCTGAATAATGTTTAAGTATTTTTTGAAGTGTCTTAAAAACATAAATACAGCATTATCCAAATAGAAATAAAGTATTGGCAGAAAAAATTGACGTTAGCATCAATATTTTTTGTAAACTTGATTGTAAAGAGGTATTGTTGTTAGAACATTATTTAATTAATTTTTAATGTTAACCTTTTTGTAATCATTAGAGACATTATTTTGTATTTTCTTTTGCATGAGGTAATTTTTTTCCTACTTGTTACCACCTTTCAGACTCCCCGGGTGATTCTTCTGATCTTTATCTTTTCAGTACTTATTAATTTTCTGATTTGTTCATTTGTTTCACTGTCTTCGTTCAAGAAGGCATTTTAGCAACTTCTACTCGTCTTATAAAATGCGTCTTCTGAAACTAGTTCTTTAATATACTATTGTGTTGTAAACTCCTGAACACCTTAGTGTCAATCTTGTTAACTGTTCTTCACCTCACCTGCGAATTCTAATGTATGGAGCAAAAGTAGCTATATATTTTTCAATTCTAACAGCAGAACTTTGTCAAATATTTAAATTTTTCTTAGATGATTAATTTTACTTACTTTTTTGGTACTGGTGATTTTGTCTATTTCTTGTTAATGTTCTATATGTAGGTTATGATTTCGTTAAAAATAGAAAATATATTAGATAATGAATATTAATCTCTAACTTTGCTAAATGCATGTCTTTTCTCTACAAAGCAAACGTTGGGAATTATAAGCATCATTAAGCTTCATATTTTAAAATTATTTACAATGTTACAGGGTGTTCCATAACGCACGTGCCAGACAAAGTTTCATTTTTTTAAATAAAACATCCTATATTATAATTTAAATTTAAATCGATTTACTTCCTCATTACAAAAATTTATACTTGTAATATGTTATACAGGGGTATTTAAAAAGTTATAACCACTTTTCCATGAAAATCGTAACAAGTTCACCGCCTTGTATAATTTCAAAGGGCTACAAGAACAATGCTCTGTTGCAACCGTAGTTTTTTTATAACTGTCAAATTTTTAAAAATAATTGAGTTTATGAATATTCGTTAAATTAATAACAGGGTGTAGTCAGAACATTAATTCATTATTTTCTCAGTTTTTATTAACGGATCAACCTGTATTTTATATCACTATAAAAAGGTTTTTTGTGATAATTTCATTTTTTATATGCACAGTATTAATTATGTGTCTAAGAGCCGTTTGCACGCAAAACAATTTAAGTGTTTTTACATAAGTAATCTTTAACTTAAAGTAATCTTTAAAAAATTTAACGTTTGCACCATATACGTCTTAGCCAAGAAGAGTTTAGTTGCAGCAAACATCGCAAATCCCAGTGATTTTAGTTTATTACCAAAATATTTGTGGTATCTGTGTTTGTCATATTTTGTGTGCGAGTTTAAAGTTCTAAGAAGATAATTTCAAATAAATTTTTGTTTTAACGTAAGTAGTAAGTTGTAGATTTGATGATTACTTGGTTTTTTAGTAAAAATTCTTTTGTTAGATATCAACAACTAATGATGGAAGTAGAGGATGAACTGTTCGAAGATGATTTGGATGTTATACATATAATTGAACATGGTTTTCCAAGAAGATTAATATTTCAGCGTAGTAATGATTATGAAGATCTTTCCGATCTTTCTTTTTTAAAAGATATCGACTTCAACCTACAGTTTTGAACATATGTCAACGCATCGAAGGAGATTTGCAGCAAACTGATAATGTAAGCTACAATTTGTTACAGAATAAAAAAAAAATAAATAATTTAACATAGCAATCAGAGTGTTTCACCAATGAATCAATTGTTGACCTGTTTGCGATTTTATGCATCATCCGGCCATCTCATTCAAATTGGCGATAAAATAAAAATGGACTCATCAACAGTTTCACGAATAATTGTACGAGTATCACAAGCTATTGCCCGATTACGTCCAACTAAAATTAAAATGTCTGAAACTGAAGAGGATAGAATTAAAGTACAAGGGATTTCGTTGATATTGCAACTTTCTTCGTGTTCTAGGTATAGTTGATGGCACGCACCAGGTAAGAATGATTTTTCTTCTAATTACTAAACCTATCACAATATATTTTGATTGTATAGGTGGCGAGGATGCTGAAATATATCGCAATCGGAAAATTATTATTCTATAAATGTTTAAGCAATAGGCGATGCACTTGAAAATTGGACGTGGTTGTGCGATGGCCAGGATCAACTCACGACTCTACAGATTTTAGAACAGCTTAATTCGCACTCGTTTTAAAAGGGATGAATTTCACAATTCATTATTACTTGGTGATTATTTTGTTATCATAAAATTATATATTTATTGTTTATTTCCAGGAGATAGTGGTTATCCCATAAGAACGTATTTTTTCACACCTCTTTTAAATCCACATACCAATGCTGAGATAAGTTATAATGAATCAATTAAACGAACCCGTAATTCTATAGAACGAGTATTTGGTGTGTGGAAGCGGCGCTTTCCGGTACGGCATATAGCATGCGCTTGAAATTAATAACAGTTCTAACAGTTATCGTTGCTTGTGGGGTACTACATAATATTGCAATTAGATCAAAATGAGCAAGAACCGCCCTTACCAGGCAATATTCAACGTTATGCACTTGATACGATACTCCTTGTTATTTTATAAATATTTATTTAAATAAACTAGAACAAAAAAAAACTTTATTAACTTAAATAACTTTAAAAACCAAGAAATATGATCATATTTAATACAGGGTGTGGCGCAAGAGTTTTGATTAAAAGTAATGGCGGATAGAGTTATGTTAAAATCGAAATTACGAAACTATAGGTTTTCGATGACGCCGAGTTCAAATATAATATTGTCCTTAATGTGGCACTTCCGGTTATACCGGAAGTAGACGATCAACTTTGTTATTTTAAATGGAATCTAGCATTTTTTATTTTATTTTCGGATTCTACATGAAATTTTTAAATTAAATATGTGAACAATGTCTATACCAAAAATGAAGTATTTTTCGAGATATTTCGATTTTTTAAATTTTGAAAAAATCTAGTCTACATTGAATACCGATATCTCCATTAATTACGAAGCTAGTGACGTGAAATTGTAACTAATAAACAACAAGCGCTTGCCCGTTAACTCCATGTGTCCAACTCATTGATATTTCATACAGAGTGTTTAAAACTTAGCTGCCACCAATGGCCAATTTAAATCATTTATAAGTTGCTTACGTTAAATAGAACACCCTGTATTTTATTACATTTTTCGCTGTATTTTTTTAAGCCAATTTGTTTGGTATCAGTATTCCCTATACCAAAATCCAACCAGTTTTCAGATATTTCATTATCTTTGTTAAAACATAACAACACTTAATTATTTCAACATTAGTAAAAGGGTAGGCCATGGCTGTCAAAGATTTGATAGTTAAACGTTAATGTTTATGTTGTTTTGACAGTTTTCTTTACCAGTTTGTATTTCATAGTAAATAATGGCAAATGTAGGGTTTACTAATGATATTTTCTAAATCTATTATATTTACAGTGAGTGTAATATGATTTGTTGAAAGGACTTGTCGTGTTTTTGCATAAAGATATCAAAATCGACCAAATGCAACTGGTGATATTGTAAGAAGATTGCTTAAAACTGCCGTCAGTTTGGTCAATTTAAGACACAAATTAATAAAAATAAACCACTAGTGGACAATGACATAAACGAAATTAATGTTTTGGAGTTATTTTAAGGCCTCTCCAAATGCCTCTATTAGAGATTGTGAAAGAGATCTTACTTTGTCGACGAGAACAATTCATCGCATTTTAAAAAACACAAATGGAAACCATTTTCGTATCATTTGGTGCAGCACTTAAAATTAGATGATCCTCCTCGAAGGGTGCAATTCTGTGAATGGTTTTTTTAATGAAGACCCAAGAGGATGAAAACTTCATAAAAAAGTTGTATGGTGTGATGAAGCAAAGTTTAGCAAAATGGATTATTTAATCGACATAATTCCCATTTTTGGTCTAATGAAAATCCACATGTTATTAAAGAACGTTCTTTCCAAGATAGTTGGAGTTTTAATGTTTTTTGTGCAATAAAAGACGATAAAATTTTAGCAATAAAATTTTATGATGAAAATGAAACGGTGAAAGATATTGCGACATTTTTAGAAGAAGTCATACGACCCGCGTTACATACTTTTAAGAAATGGAGAGGCGACTTCAACTTGGTATCAGCAAGATGGAGCACCTCCTCATAACTGGGCGTGTTGCTGACCATCTTTGACATGTTTGATGATAGATGGATTGCCAATCAAGGTCCGTTTCGTTGGCCAGCTCGCTCTCCTGATTTGACTCCTCTAGATTTTGGTATTTGGTTACATTAAAAATCAGGTATTTTCAAACCTGTTACGACAAAGGAAGGATATGATGACAAAGAGTATTACTTGCTTTTAATTCTAATACTCGACCATGTTTTCAGAATTATAAGACGTAGCTTAATGAAAAGGATTCATAAATGTTTAGAAGTAGATGGAGGGCTAATTTTGAACACTTATTATAAAACTTTATTTTGTTTAACTCAAGCCCATTTAGTTATTTTGTTTGTAAAGGTTGTCTCAATTAAATTAATACAAAATACCTAGTCAACGTTTTAAAAATGATCCAATCCATAATTAATAATCCTTTTCTGGCTATTGGTTACTTTTCAGAATTAATACTAATAATTAATAATAGGACATTGTTCACAAATTTAATCTAAAATTTCATTTAGAGATCCGAAAATAAAATAAAAAAATACTGAGTTTCCGTTTAAAATAACAAAGTTGATGGTCTACTTCCGGTATAACCGGAGGTGCCACGATTAAGGAGAATATTATATTTGAAACTCGGCGTCATCGAAACCTATAGCTTCGCTAATTACAATTTTTTACAACATAACTCTCATCCGCCATTAACTTTAATCGAAACTCTTCGTGCTATTCCGTGTATGATATTAAATTCGTTAAACCATTGAGGTTTAAGGGTTGTAATCCTTTTTTTTATCGCAAGTCCAGCTTAGTGACTCCTCTAAAGAGCTTTGTTGACTTCCCTGTCCCAATGAAATTTGGAGCTTGAGTTAATTTCTTTCTTAAATTTCCCAAAGCTATGCGATGTTTCTAACAATTTGTCTGTTTTCTTCGATTGATGAAGATACCAATGCTTTTATTTGTGTAACACAATGGCGTGGCTTTTTGAGTTACCTGTAAATATAAAACATATGATTCTGTAGTGTTATGTTGATACTCGAAAGTAAAATGACCTTTTTTCTTTAATGAATGCGACAATGGAGTTCTAGAAATCGTTAGTTTCGTGTTTTTACCTTGTCTGGTGGCCGATTGATCAATATTTTCTTCATTGTTCTCACACTAAATAAATTCTTTAAATTAAAAAATTAATTACTAATTTCGCTACGTATTAAGATTTGTATCTTACTGGAACCGTCTGTTGAAATATTTGAAGAATTTTGATCATCGACTGGGTTCTGCATTTCTACATCCTAAAACCGGATTTAAATGCATTGTGTATGAGGATTAAATTCAATATATCAAATCAAAAGTATCTGAAAGTTATAAAAGTTCCTCTTCAACATCTGCATGTTTAGTTTTGGATCATCAGGAAACAATCCTGTTGCATTTTGGTTTCAGGATATTTGAGTTTTTCTGAAGGAACACAGGTTTCTGGCAAGACGTACTCATTGCTGTCAAATTCATTTGGTAACCCTTGAACAGTTTTTAAGTTTATAACTGAAAGAACCAAGTCATAATTGGCATCTTTCGGATTTTTTAATTGCACACTGCCTCCGCCAGTCATTATTCTCTGCTTTCTTTCTTCTGCCGATTGTTTTCTTGCATCTTGTTTTAAAATTATCGTAGCACTTTTTTAATGATTCACACGATCTCATTGTAGCATTGGGGCATTGACTATTGAATTTTTTCATAACGTCGTTCCAAGTCCTTATCTTTTCTTCTTGGGTAATTCCGTCATTCTTTTTATTTTCAATAATATTTTTTTTGTGTTGACGAAAGCCAGAAGAACACTTTTTCGACGTTTGTAAAATTAGCTCCCCGGGTGCGTTTTTTACAATTGGTATTACAAGAACAGTAAATTAAAAGCAAGAATTAAACATGTAAACAGAAGTGTGCACTTACTTTGCATCTTATAAAACAAAATAAACGAAAAAAATGGAAATAAGTTAGATTTAAAGCCAAAGTAAAAATTTGACTTGTAAATTTAATTATTTTTATTCACTGTCACTAAAACCAGTCAAGAGTGGGAAATCTTCCTTAGTAGTTTTCAGTGACGGAAAATGGCCACTTCAGTAAGAACGTTTAAATTACTTTTAAAGATTGGTGCAAATCAAATCTAGGTTTTTAAGTAATCTTAACTTCTAAAGTTCCTTAAGTATTGCGGTGCAAACGCAAAATAGGGTAAAAACAAATGCTTAGTAATGTTACTAGCTCTTTCAATTACTGTTTTCAGACATGCATAAATGTCCTCGGAGATCATTTTGAACATCTTTTGTAGTTAACTTTTATTGTAGTTTAAGAAATTGGGATTAGTTTTATTTGTTCGTAATTGTAATTTTTGTAAAATTTGTTTGTAGTATATTTGTTTTTATTTCTGTATTTGTTATTTAATCACTATATTCACAGACAATAATAGTAAACTGTTATTTTTGGAAATAAATCATGGCCAACTCATAATTGGCAAACATTTAGACACATAACTAATACTGTGCATATAGAAATGAAAATTTCTCCAAACTAATAATTTTAGACATAGGGAATGTTTAATAAAAATATAAGTAAAACAATAGTACTTTTTCGATAGTGATATAAAATACAGGTTGATCCATTAAAAAACTGAGAAAATAATGAATTGATGTTTTGACTCACCCTGTAATCAATTTAACAAATATTCACAAACTCAATTGTTTTTATAAAATTGGACAATTATTAAAAATCTACGGCTGCAACAGATTATTGTTCTTGTAGCCCTCTGAAATTATACAGGGTTGAGAAACTTGTTACAATTTTTATGAAACATTAGTTATAACTTTTAAATACCCTGTATAACATATTGCAACTATATATTTTGTAATAAAGAAGTGAATAGAATTTCAAAATTAAATTAAAATATGAGGTGTTTTATTTAAAAAAATTAACTTTGGTCTGGCACTGCGTTATGGAACACCCTGTAACATTGTAATTAATTTTAAAATATAAAGCTTAATGATGGCTATAATCTCCCGTAACGTTTGTTTTGATACCTTAAAGGTCATAGAAGATACTGAACTTTATCGCACTAATCAATCACCCTGTATATCGTATCTACTAGTGACCAAATTTTGAGTCCTCAGCTTTACTGCTTGATGTATGTATAGTGTAAATCAACTCTTCAAACTAAATTTTTGCAAATAAATGACCGAGCATGATGTTTAACAATTATACTAATTCTTAAACCCATATCACTTTTTCTACTAAATAATTGACACACCGAATGGAGAACATAATACACCTCAACATGTTCTCACATCTTAAGAACTCAAAACAGAAACAATTAATTATTAAAATTTATACTGTATAACAAGAGTTCAATATATAATCTAAATACATATTGATTATTAACATACTTTACACTGCCATTAAACGTAATTTTATTGAAAAACTCCATGTTCATATCAAACACATAAAAATCTCACACTGAGCTTGAAATTAATATGTAATATAAAAGTATTACTATCTCTTGAAATTGTATTTATTAACTACTATCTAAACTTAAATTCTAAACTTTTAATTGAAAATTGTTTAAAAAAACTATCGTTTTAAGTTAAACTTATACTTAAAACTTTAGTAACGATAAAATTAAATTTTACTAAGACACTCTCAAGTTAATAAAATAGAGATTAAACAACTTTGTAAAATATTATTCGATTAATGGAACGAACCATTAACTTCTAGATATAAAAAATTACTTGAAATTAAAATGTTGGAACGAAGGTTTTTGATCTTATTGAAAAAAATTATAAAGCCCATTTTCGCTTTTAAGTGAAATTGAATTTTCCTTTTGATTAAAATATTGTTTTGTGTGTAACATTATATAAAAATTCTAAATACGGTAGGAGAAATTTCGGTGCACGTTGCTACTACTAGTGAGTTCGTTAAAGTACCTGCGATACCCTAGAACAACAAGAAAATGCAAATCAATCTTACAACAATTTGTTGCAAAAAACTATGTGTAGTCAGGTAAATGTTAAAACGTCTTCGCAATTTTAATAGGTATATTAAAGGTATTACTTTTGAAAAAATAAAAAGTAAATGTTTGGTTTAATTAGATTTTTTTATTTGCAGTACAACTCAAATAGGCAATACACCTGTTCATTAAACCTAACTAAAGTACATTTATATTCTTGAAGGCACATCTAGTTTTGTTGCGAAATTAAAGTTCAATACAATGAAATCTTTTTACTGTTTTTACGCATGCCGGTATTGCCTAACCGATCTATTTTTATGCAACATTTTGTAATATTGTAGTATTGTTTTACTAAATACTACAAATTCTACCTGTAGTTCCAGACTTAAAAATTAAATTATAAAATAAAAATTATGTATAATTACCCTGAAAGGTAGACGACATATTAAACGGTTAGTTTTTTTTGTACGCTTTTGCTCTCGAAATATATCGGAAATGATTCTCCGCCTTAAATTTTTTTGTTTGAACTAATGAAACAAGGGCGAGGCAGGGACACTTGTATGTTTAGATTAATTTTGGGGATGCTTTACTTTGAACCAGATTTAAGTTTGCCCTTTTGCACGTTTTTAGTTTTACCTTTTACGATTGTTTGAACCATAATTATAGAATAATTAACTAATTAGGAACCGCTAATGTACTTTCTTTGTCTGAAAATTTATTACGTAGAGAATTGTCTCGAGCGTATTTTTGTAAAACGCCCTCATGAAGCGTTCGTCACCGATTTATCAAATGTTTTTTTATTAGGTTTAATGTAAATTGAGTTCATATATATGCAACAATGCAACAAGATGTGAACGCTACTAAATTATTATTTGTTTTAAATCGTTTGTTTTGAGGGTCGTTTAGATCTATTTGAAATGAATTAACGTACGTAAACTTAAGAATTGGCAAATGTTTAGCACTATTCCGCTAACACTTGCGTATACGGAAAATTAACGTGTATACGAAATTGTTGTGTCAACTTCTACTTAAGAAGTTACTAGACAGTTTATTATGTTTGTGTGCAGTTTTACCATGAGTGATTGTAAAATAATGTTCAATGGGAACTTCTTAAGCTAACTTAGTAAATATAAGCGGAAAGCTTCGTGTATTCGTGCGTTGATTCTTATTTTTTTGTGTCTGCATTGATTTAGATCAGCCATGTCAAACATGCGGCCCGCGGGCTGCATGCGGCCCACTGAGCATTTTCCTGCGGCCCCGAATCAATTTTGAAAACAGCTATGTAATGCGGCCCGCGAGCCTGTTAAAACCGAAAATAAAGTACTGTGATGATGAACTAAGATGCGCAAAGAAGAAATACGCCTTTTCATGGAAGTGAAAGAACAAGATGTCAGCTTATTATCCGACGTACCTTTTTTACAAGATTTTTCATTTATGGTAGACATCACAAAACACTTGTCGGACTTAAATACGAAATTGCAAGGACCACGTCAAGTTATAACAGATATGCATGATCATGTTAAAGCTTTCAAGTTTAAGATGATGCTGTGGAAAAACCAGTTAGCGGTGGATAATCTGTCCAATTTTCCGACTTGCAAGGCGTATCAGGAAAGTACAAGTGGCCCAATATCATACAAAATGTATACAGAGAAAATGGGAAGCCTTCTGTCAGAATTTGAAAAGCGTTTTCAGGATTTTAAGTCCCAAGAAAACAATTTTTCTTTATTTACTGGTCTTTTCACTATCGATATTGATAAAGTTCCCCCCCTCACTTGCAGATGGAAGTGATTGAGATTCAGTGTCAAACCCATTTAAAAGAAAAATTTGATAGTGTTGGTACATTCGAATTTTATAAGTACTTGCCTTTTCAATACCAAGAAATGAGAAAACTTGCCTATAAAATCCTGTCAATATTTGGAAGTACCTATAAGTGTGAACAATTATTTTCTTTGATAAAGGAAACAAGTCTCCCGCAAGATCGCGATTGACGGACGCACACTTGGACGCAGTTTTAAAAGTTATTTCCGCCGATAAAAACACGCCACAAATAGACAACTTACTTAAAGACAAAAGATGTCAAATATCTGGCAAAAGAAGTTAATGTTTGTAAGTTTTTGTAATGTCCTTTTTATTGGAAATTTAATAAATATACTTCTAACATAATAGTACTTTTTTTCGTTAAGATTTTCAGTAGTTTGTCTTCTTTAAGATTAGGTTTTGCGGCCCACCTAGTCTATGGTCTTCATGCTTTTGGCCCACCAGTGACTTTGAGTTTGACATGGCTGATTTAGATTAACTGGATGTGAACGATACCTTACTCATGAATTCGTTTGTACTTAACTTTTACAAGTTGGGGAACGTTTTTTGAATGAAGGCTCTTATCGATGTTGTTTTTTGATATATTGATTTAGTTCGAATTGAATGGGTGTATTTTAAGCCGTTGGTTGACTATGTCCTAGCTGGTTTGATGCAAGTGGGTAGCTTTATCTCTCTCCCCGACTTAATGCCAGAAAGAGAGAGATTCAAGCCGCCTGGCAAGAGCAGTTAGTAGACTTAATGTCCTAAGCTGGTTTGATGCAAGTGGAGTAGCTTATCTCTCTTTCAATTTAACATGAAACTTTTACTATGACATTTATTGTCATTGAACTTATTATTTACCTGCTGATACAAAGAATATCAAAGCAGAGGTTATTGATTTATGATCTTGATTTTATTTGATATGAAATTTATTATGTATATGCAATGTATTGTTTTTTTTTTGTTTCTCTGTGTTTTTACTAACATTCGACAAACGAAGTCATGAGGCTATTTGATGATTATTTATCTCATAAGAATTGAAATATGATGAACATATCTTGTTGCAGTGTTTTATTTGATTTGGTTAATATTTTGATTATTGACATTTTATGTGTTATGCCTTTGCGATTTGTGTGTTATTTGTGTATGTCAATGTACTTTTCAGGTTTTCCTTTTGTAAGCAGCCTATGCAGGAATTAAATATTAAATGTTATTGTGGTTTGCATGTGAGTTTTATTTTAATATATTGGTTTTATAATACATTATGCAAAGTGAATCAGTTCTCATTCAATCCGAATCTATCCAAATCTTGTAGAGAAATTAAAAATAATCACAACGTAGGATCCTTTTCCATTTTATTTATTTGACGATCACAACTTTCTTTTTTGTTAAGGCCAAATTTTATTAACTTCATTTTTGGAGTGGGTTACTGACTTCTAATTTATGTACTACGACATGGGTTAGTTGTCACCTCTGATACTCGTGACTTGTTTTGAAATTTTGTCATGCATGTATCACTACACTACTTACCTGAAAAAAGTGTGCAAAGACATAAAACATTTTGCTCAAAAAATAAAATAAACGTTTAAGAGCACATAGAAAGTGCTTTTCGACTTACAAAATTTCCCGAACAACAAACTAGCATTTAAACTACATAAAAGAAGTATTGATAGATGGTCTACAGATCGTATAATTTTGCTTGTGTCGGACAGATATTCGACATTTAAATGTCCGCGGTATATACATACATTATATAAATATAAATTTTATCTCATTTTAAACTTATTTAAATTTTACACAAAGTAGTAAAAAACTTATTAACAGAAATCTTCATGAACAAGTTGTAAACCACATTAGCCTTAGGAAAAAAGTCAATTTTATTTAAAATCTGTACAAAACCTTGTACGTCAGTGTACTTCTTTAAATAAAATAACTAAAATAAACATATCTAACAAAAACTAAAATTTTTTCTAAAAAATAACTATAACTTATACACTAATATTGCACATGGCTGTAAATGTGTAGGATATTAAGATTATCATTATTGTCTCTAATTATGGGTCCTTTATCTTTCATAGATGCTTCATCGTAATAACAATATCTTCATCTGTTGTTACCATGTTACTTTCAAGAATTTAGAGGTTAAATTTTTTTTAAAAGTTCATGTTACGTTTATATACCTTTCAAAACGAGCTATACTAAACCTTAAACATTAAATTATATCATTTATAACCGATATTACTACAATTAAGTATCGTTAATGATATATTTGGTAATAATTGTCTACAAACGCAACGTTATGTTTATGTTATTCCGTAACAAGTGCAAAATATTCTCTCACGATGTTTTGGAATCTAACTATTCCGTAATTAAAAATTAATCCAGAATGTTATTATTCTACAGTAGGAGTAGAAACAAATATTTTTATTCTCTTAAAAATGCAGAAAAACTATCTACTAACTTTGAAACAAGGTTCACCAAATAATTGCTAGTCTATCTTTAAAAACAAGTATTTTAAAATTTAAAACTGGATTCTGAAATTTATTTAAATAAAATTTTATAAACTATAGTAAACTAGACAAACAATATGGCAACAATTAATCATTACTTGAAAGTAATTTTAATTCTTTCAATAGTTATTAAAAAGCAATTTAAAAGCGTAGTATGTTAAAATGTGATAATAAAATACACAGCTAATATTAATGGTTTAATTAATGTCAGTCTCCACTCTCCCATCGTTTAACGATTGAATAACAACTACTGTTTACATTAGCACATTAAAACAGGAAATAAAGTTTAATACATTTCATTTATATTGTAGCAACACACTAAAATTTTTAATGTAAAATGTTAGAACATACTTAATTAAAACCGAATTTACTGTGATTTTATTTTTTTTTTTTAATTTTACGAACAATAAAATTTTTAAACTTTGAATGCGTAATAAGTTTTAGAATAATGTTTTAACAAAACATTATGACTTCATGGTAAAATCCTCAATTTTACCCACCTCATTTATATTCATTGTATCATTTTTGCAGTGACCTTTTCTCTTTATAATCTTTTCCTCATCAGAATACGTATTATGCAAACGTTTTACTCATATTTTTACTGTTGTGTAAATTTTAGAAAAATCTGTAAAACTTATAACACAATTTTTCGCAGAAGATCTAAAATTTTGTTTAATTTGCATATACACGTTATTGTGTATCTTAAAATGCCTGAAATACATGTTGTTGTCAATTAAGTGAGTTGTAAACTGTGTAATTCCTAGTAATTTAGATATATATTTGTTCATATGTAAAATACTTTACTGTTTAATTTCAAAACGTTTCTTAATCAAATTGTAACGTCGCATATGTAGGGTATAGTATACAAAGAAAGAAAAGTAAAACTGTAATAAATTACCAAAAGTAAAAACTTCAGATTTTTTTCTATTTTTCTATTTTGAATCGCTTACAGATCTATAAAAGTACCCAAATGACTTCTTTAAAAAGAAAGTTGAGTTCTTTTATAGAAATAGAATAATTTTTATTCCGAACGGTGCACATAGGGGTATTTGAGCAATCTGAGCGGCCAAAATAATTTTTTTGCTTAGATTGGTTCTAAATGACATAAATGATACAACAACAATAGTTTTCTAAAATATATGTATTTATTTAATGAATAATATGGTTTAGAAAGCAAAAAATAAGTACAAACTAATCATTAAGTTCCGATTCACTTTCACATGGTATAACCATTGAGTTTGGCTGTGCTGGCAGAAGCATATCGATGGTTTCAGGAAGAAACGAAGCAAATTTTCTTTTCCCTAAAGTCCTCATACTACTGAGCAGCGGATCTGAGCTCAAGAGGAGTCGGTTGAAAATATCTCTGTTACATGATTCCCTTGAAAATTTCCTTGAAAAATCTTGCCGATATGTCCTAAAATATTTGATACGCGCTTCTGCTGCCTCCTCAGAAAGTTGACCGATAGGTAGCAATGCGTATTTTATTATGATTGCTCCGTGAATCAATATTTTATGCATAGTCGGTGTCATCGGATGCCAAGGGTACAATTCGACATATAAACGAGCAGTCTCTACTGTATATTTATCATACTTTTCCACATCTATCGTGTATCCGCTTGAAATGGTTTCCAGTATTACTTTAAACCTATAAATTAAGTCGTAACTGATGCCTGTAATATCTGAACCTAATTTGGAATACTCAAAAAATCTCCTACTCGTGTTGCCATCATTCGTATTGCCAAAATTTGTTTTGGCATATCCACTAACAAACCAGTTTCTTTGCGAAACCTTGCTTGTATTTCCATTTTCCTCTGTTTTTCCACTTGTTTGTCCTCTACAGTTTTCTTTTCCCTGTATTTCTTTACGGGCAATTTGTATGCCAAATGGAGAATGCTCTCGAAAAGTCTTATCCTGGCATGTAAAATCGACAACCCGAATTTAATAGCTTCAAAAGATATTTTTTTTATTTTCCAGTTGATTGAAGTCTTTTGAAGTCGCACCACAGATGTAGCAACGATTTGTTGATGTTGTGCTTTCCGTCCACCATTGTCAATATAAAGCAATGTTTGACAAAAACTTTTTTTTGGATATATTTAATTTCTTCATTTGTGATGTCAGTAGTTTCTTTCACGAAACGGAATCTAATTGGTCGGCAGAATCGTGGAGAAGAGGGTGTAGGATTTTCCCACAGTACTTTTTCAGTTTCTT
Source organism: Abscondita cerata (assembly GCA_030710515.1). Classification (NCBI taxonomy): domain Eukaryota; kingdom Metazoa; phylum Arthropoda; class Insecta; order Coleoptera; family Lampyridae; genus Abscondita; species Abscondita cerata. Next base: position 87,368 of record JALBCR010003893.1, on the reverse strand, counting down.
TTCCGTAAACTAATCGCACAGGTACAAAGCAGCTTTGAAAAATATTTGCATCTGAATCATCTTCGTTGTCAAATTTTTGCTTGAACTGTGATTGCTGCGATTGCTGCGATCCATTGCATCCCCATTTACATATAATTTTTAGTGTATCTCTTTCTCGTTCTTCTACTGTTGATATGACCTCTTCCAGGAATTCTGATAAACGTTTCACGGTAATATCGACCAAAGGTTGCAATTGGCTTTTAGCGCAGTGCACGCTTCTGGGGTGGATAACACTCTTTTTTACCTGCTGTATTAGACTATAACACAGGAAGAACTTCTTATTAGTATTTCGAATTATTTCATATTGTCTACGTGTTAAATCAGCATCTATAAACATTTTCAATGCTTGTGTTGGCGTCAGACGCGAAGAGTCTTCACTTTTGGAAGTTGCATATGCTCTTCTATATTTTGTTGCACGTGTTGGGGTGCTCGTCATACCTTTTAGTAATGCGGAAGCATCCCGTTTTCCAGATTTACTCAACTCAACTTGTGCTGCGTGAACAATAACTCCGGCTTCAAAAGTAGAGCGAAGCTCCTCTGTTTTCCTCCTTTTTTCCTTTCACGGGACTCTCCAAACGGTTTTTGAGGTCGACCTGGCCAATTTTGCAAAGCCACGGAAATTTCAAATGTTCCTTCTAACCACAGGTGATTATTTTCCAAAAAATCTCTTCCTTACGATGGGCTTTTGTCCATCTCTGTTTCATTTCTGATTTGAAATGTGCGAAACTGAATTTAAACTTTTTCGATTGTTCTTCAGTGAAATCCTCAACAGTTGGTCTTTTAAAAAATCCAGTTTTTCGTCAAAACTTGGTTTACTTTCCTTCCTCAGAAGGTCGAATAGATGTCTGCGGGTCACTATCCGTACTCATTAAACTTCATTTACATATTCAGAATTTTTCGTGGGAAAAAAGTAAAAGTACTGAGATTTTCTAAATCGCTGATTTTCACAGGTTAATTTTTTGATTCCGTACATTTATAGATTAAAATGAAAAAAATATATTACAATAAAATAGGTTAATTACCTGTAGAATCAGAATCCATCACTTTCCGAACAAGATTAAGGTAAAAAATAATTATTCACTATAAAAGCGTTTTCACAAAATCACTCAGAAAAAATACGTATGCTAGATTTCGATGATCGAATTGCAAATGACGCCGACAGAACAGGCGGCGTGCGAGGGAGAAGGGTGGGAGGTGCTGCACATTGTTCACTGGAATGTCCCCTAACTCCTTAAATATCCTTCTGTGCGGTGGTAACACTGATTTCATATTAAACGTCAAAGCGGTCGTTACGTTCGGCGTGCGGTAATTTAAATCGTAATTAATGTTCAGTATATTTATCTACTCATTTTTATTTCCACCCATTTTTTTTTTAAATTAAACGTATGATAAATGTTCTAACATTTAAACCAAAATTTAGTGAACATATTGTCACCCTAGCAATTATGCTTAAAATTCCCTAAATTTAAAATTTTGCAAAATTTTAACTTAAAATCGGTCTGAAAAGCCCAAAATAGAAAAAAATAGTATAAAGAATTCGTTTCAGAAGACATTTTAGCGACTCGTACTTATTAAAACTCCCGAACAATAACTACACTCGCTTAGACGTCAAAGTAAAATTCTTTGAAGGTAAATTAAGAGACGTAACGAAGTATTGGCCCAGAAACAATTTAATAATTACCGGTATTCCGAAGAAAAATGAAAAACTAGAGAAAAACTGCATTATATTAGGTGACTTCAATTTAAAATATTGAGGCACAAACGAGAATCTAAGCTTGGGAAATAATAAGTTGCAAGAGCTTGATGTTTTTCTAATCTTTCACAATTTAACAAGTAAGAATAATGTATTAAATATGTCGTACCGTACTCTTAATCTGGTGTTGACAAATATAATCGACTGTACAGTATCTAGAAGTTCAGACTCGCCTGTGAAAATAGATAATCACCACCCATCGTTGTTAATCAACTGTCAACTTAGATTAAAATTTTATAAGGATAAATTGATGGGTAATTCTCAATATAATTTTGCCAAAGCTAATTTTACAAAATATATGTGAAATTAAGATCAACGGACTGGTCGGAATTATACAATTTTTCTCATCCTAATTTACCTTTACAATATTTTTACGATGTTTTGTACAACTGTTTAGATGAATTTTGTCCAAAAAAGCAATTTTTTAAAATCTTTCATATCCAATATGGTACACGTCCGAAATAATTAAAAAATAAAGACAAAACACCGGCTATTCAAAAAGTTTAAACGTCTTAAATCTAAAAATGATACCCGCAATGAAATATGCTATGAATCTTTTAGTCAGCTCAGGGCTGAAGTTAAAAGACTTCTTACTATTGCATACCAAAATTATATTAACAATGTAGAGAATAATCTATTTCAAGATCCCAGAAAATTTTGGTTACACATAAAAAATGTCAGAAAGCATTCTGTAAACGTTAATGTTTTTCAATACGAAGAGGAAGAATTTCATAAAAGTGCCGATATAGCTCAGAAATTTTCTGACTTCTTTGAATCTAGTTATTTACCATCGCCAACTCAGTCTGAGCTTGACCAAGCTATATCTGCAGTACATAATAATGGATCTTTTAATTTAGGACTGACGCATATTTCTGAAAGTCTAGTGTTAAAAACTTTACAAAAATAAATCAAAGAGAACCACTGGGCCAGACGCAATATCGCAGTACTTATTCAAAGTTTGTGCTGATTTTATATCCCATCCACTTACATTTATTTTTAATCTAAGTCTTGAAAAAACGTGTTCCCTGACTTGTGGAAGCTTGCAAAATTTAATTAGTAATTATCGCCCGATAACACTTCTTTCAGTACTTGCTAAAGTTTTTGAAATTATTTTAAAAGAGACCATATTTAATAAATTATTGTCCAGCATTTCTTTTAGTCAACACGGATTTATCTCCGGTAGATCAACAGTAACCAATCTTGTTAATATAGTACAATACATTTCAGGACATCTTGATAATAACCATCAAGTAAATGTAATATATACAGATATTAGCAAAGCCTTTGATAGACTTGATCACGCTCTGATTTTAAGTAAATTAAATAAGTATGGCCTATCCCATAAATTGTTACAGTTTTTTCAATTATACTTATCTAACCGTAAACAGTTTGTCTGGTTTTAAGGTTGTAAATCTAAGAAATACTTTGCCACATCAGGTGTCCCACAAGGGTCAATTTTGGGGCCGACAATTTTCAATCTAGTAATAGACGAAGTAGTAACAGCCGTAAATTACTGTACGCAGATGACATAAAATTGTTTAGAGTAATTAACAATATTCAGGACAGCTTTAAATTTCAATGGGATCTAAAGGCAGTCGATAATTGAATGAAAAATCACAAGCTTCAGTTTAATGTTTCAAAAGCAAGTGCATCCCTACTGATGAAAATTCAACTTTAAAGGAAATATTAAATGAAATACGATTACTAAGATCTGAACAAACCAAAATGGTTAAATCTTTAAATTTATGTCATGAAAAAATTGATGATTGCAACAACAGCTTACATAAGCAAGAAATAACTTTACGCGAACATCTAAATCGAATCGACGACTTAGAAAATAAAACTGTGAATTTGCAAAAGGAAAATGAAGCATTAAAAAAAGAAATTAACGACATCCGCCAATATTCACAAATAAATAGTGTCGAAATAATTGGTGTTCCAGAAGTTCCAAATGAAAATGTTATGAACACAGTTCAAGCAGTTGGAATTGCAGTTAATTTTGATATAACACCTAATATGATCGACACATGCCATCGAGTGAAATCCTATAACCAAAACGCTAAAACATTAAACAAAATAATAGTCAAGTTCCTAAGAAGAAGTGACAAGGAAGAATTTTTAAGATTGAGGAAAGTTAAGCGAAATTTAAAATGCAAGATTTGATTGATGAAGTGAAAACCGTACAATCAATAACAACTTCATCTATATAAATGAGTGTTTGACAAGTTTCAACCGACAACTTCTCTCAGAAGCAAGAAAATTTAAAGAATCACATAACATAAAGTTTCTGTGGACTAAAGGGGCAAGATCTTTATGCGAGCAACGGAAAAAAGCAGAATTTATCTAATCAATAAGTCGACTGACTTTAATGATGTACACTGACTATGTAAGCTTTTTCTTTCACATATAATAACATGTAAATGTTTGTTTCTTTTAAACTGCTAAGATTATTATTTTTTTTTGTATATTCTAAGTTTAATTAGTAACTAATAGTATTAGAATAGGTCATTTAAATGTTCGCTCGCTCTTGAATAACTTTCATGAAAAACTTGATTATTTATTACCCTTAAATTTAGATCTAATCGGTGTTAGCGAAACATGGTTAACAAAGAATATACTAACAACTAGTGTGTATATTCCAGGATACACATTTATTCGAAAAGACAGAGAAACCGCTACTAGAGGTGGTGGTGTTGGTATTTACATTAAAAATAATGTCAGATATTCCTCGGTGTCACTTAATTCCTCGTCAAATTCTTTAGAACAAATCTGGTTAAAATTAAATATATGTGGAACTAACACTGCGGTAGGAATTATTTATCGGAGAGCTGAATTTCCATACATAGAGTTTTTGGCAGCTATTGAACACTCTCTATCTATGGTGGTTCCTTTTGTTGATGAAATAGTATGCTTAGGAGATTTTAACATAGATCTACTTGATTTAAGTGTTTCTTCAAGTATTAAACTTATCGACACGTTTAACATCTTTGGTCTTAAACAGGTAATCAAAGAACCTACACGTATAACAAAGCACAGTTCTTCACTCATTGACTTAATTTTTGTAAGTAAGAATAGAAACATAAAAACCGTCGGAGTATTAAGTTCACATGGGTTGTCCGATCATGCACTTATATTTTGTGAATACAAACCAAACAAATTGAAAAAATATTCCTTACTTATACACATTCCGCGATTTCAAAAATTTTGATTTAAATAGTTTCTATTCCGACTTACAATTGATATCATGGGAACATTTATTTAGACTAAATGATATAAATCAAAAAGTACAATACTTTAATGATGCAATAATTGAATTATTTGAAAAACATGCAAAAATTACTACTGTGCGTATTAGTAAACCTAAATCACAGTGGCTGACAGATAATATCAAACTGATGATTTATTTAAGAGACAAAGCATTGACAAAATATAAAAAAGCAAAAATCAAAATCATTGGGACTATTATAAATCCTTACGCAATTATGTTACATATGCAGTACGACAAGAAAAGAAAGCGTATATAGAATACGAAATAAAAAATAACTACAAACAAATGTGGAAAACCTTAAAATCTATAAATATAAATAAAAAACATAAAATCGAAGTACCATTTCATATAAGAGATGTAAATTTTATTAATAAAACATTTATTGAACTAACAGAACTACTGATCGATAGTGATTGTCAAGAAACAATAAATTATTACAAAACGTACGCCTGCAAAAATTTTGAGTTCTTGACAGTTAGTGAAGGTGATATTGAAAAATTATTTCAAGCATTAAAAGTAATGCAGTCGGTTCAGATTATATTAGTATGCACATGATAAAAATATGCTGCCCCTTAATAATTCCGGTGATTACTCATATTATTAACTCGTGTATTTTGATTCTGTGTTTCCTGATGCCTGGAAAATTGCAAATGTAATACCAGTACCTAAAACTACCAACCCTATGAAAGTGACTGATTTACGCCCTATTAGTATTTTACCTTTTCTTTCCAAATTAACAGAAAAGATTCTTGATACACAGCTACGAACTTTTCTGGACTCAATTAATGTAATTCCAATCACACAATCCGGTTTTAGAAAAGGTTATAGTTGTGAAACATCTTTATTAAATTTTGTTGATGATATACTTAGTGCTTCTGATAAGAATAAAGCATCATTAGCAATATTTCTCGATTATTCAAAAGCGTTTGACACTCTTAACCACGATGTCTTAATTGCCATAACCCAACATTTAGGATTTTTAAACTCCGCTACCGCATTAATACAAAGTTACCTAATGAACCGTTTTCAAGTTGTAACTTATAATGGAAATACATCTAATCCGTTGCAATTACGTTGTGGTGTACCACAGGGTTCAATATTAGGGCCGTTGTTATATACTCTGTACACGTTTAATCTCACTCGTGATCTTCAATACTGTACCTATCACTTCTATGCTGATGATACGCAGCTTCTGCATAGTTTCAATCCTTCAGAGGTACGTGAAGTTGTACCTAAAATTAATGCGGAGTTGAATAAATTTGTCGCTTATTCATTTAAACATAATCTAAAAATAAACACATCTAAATGCTATACCATGTTGTTTTGTCAAAATTATCTATACGACAATCTCGCTAACCTATTATCTATTTACATAGGCAGATGTCCAGTTGAAATTAAAGCTCTGCATAAAAACCTCGGTCTCTTACTTGATAGATCCCTTAGATTTAAGGACCATGTATCACTTCTCTTACAACGAGCGTACCTTAATCTGAAAACTATCTTTAGTAATCGCTTTATTTTAAATAGGAAAACTAAAGTCATACTATGTAACGCTATGGTTCTTTCTCATTTTAATTTCTGCGAAGCGGTATATGGACCTTGTTTAGATAGTGGGGATGTTAGACGAATCCAAAACATGCAAAACGCTTGTCTTAGGTTAATATTTGGTGTGAGAAAGTATGAAAGTGTTAAACACAAGCTTGATGAGTTACAGTGGTTAAATATGAAAAATAGACGCTTATTACATAGTGCCACTTTATACCATAAAATTTTAACCAGTGGGGTCCCAACATATTTAATATCTAAAATTAAATTTAGCTATAGCGCGTTGAATGAAAATAGACGTAATAAATACTTATTGTTAGTTCCAAAACATAGAACTTCTTTATACCGACGATCATTTTCATTTATGGTACCTAACGTATATAACAGCTTACCTGATCCTTTTAAACAATTAAGTCCCAAAAAATTTAAAGCAAAGTTGTTTAATTTATTGCTTCTTAGACAATCACCAAAATAGTCAACATAAATTATCATCAGCTTATTTATTATGCTTACACTGAGTATTCGATTTTTGTTTTTTTTATTTAACTTCTATTATTTCGCTTACATTAAGGTAGTATTTTAATTTTATGCCAACCTACTTTTACTTAACATATGTAATTAAAGTAGTACACAGGTTAAGTGGAAGAGCAGGGTATATTACTGTAGGTATATATACACTATTATACACCTGAACTTCGCCTGGTTGAGTCGCTTGTTCTGTATTTGATCTAATTTTTTTTTATGTTTACTAAAATAATTTTCTTTTACTTTTTATGTACATATTTATATCTGTTTTCAATGGCTCAATAAAAGACATTATTATTATTATTATTATTAAATGTACAGTTCTAACATTTACAAAAAAACTAATTATATACTAAACACTTACAGTTTGAACGGCGTTTTGCTAAAACGGTCAAATGAAGTGAGAGACCTAGGTGTAGTGTTAGTCTCTAAATTAACTTTTAGTAATAATATCAAGAATATTGTTAGAATTGCATTTCAAAATCTAGGTTTTGTTATAAGGGAAGGTAGAAAATTTAAATCAATTCGTCTGTAGTTTAGCACCCGTATTATGAAAACTACAAATTAACCATTGAAAAGTACAAAAAGCTGTTTCTTAGGTGTTTATTTTATAGATATAATGAATATTACATACACTTAGTTTCGTACAAAGAATTATTGTCTTTGTTTATTTTTGATAGTTTGGATATTAGGCGAAAGTCAATGCAGCTGTTTCATTTGTATAAATTGTTGAATGGACTTATAGATGATCCAATGTGTTTAAAGCAAATCAATTTCTATGTTCCAACATTTAAAAATCGCAACAAATACCTGTTCCAAATTCCTTACGCCCGCACCAACATATTTGCTCAATCACCTTTAAATTCAATGACTCGACAGTACAATGCATTGGCAGAATCCACAGACATATTCCTTCTTAACTTAAGAACATTCAAAACGCAATGCTTAAAATTACTGGTGGATGAAATAGGGTGTTAAAAAGAAACAGTATTTTAATTAGACACTACAACTATTGTTTTGTATGCATTATCTAAGGTTTAGGTTTAGGGTTAAGTATAAAATTAGGGCCTATTAATTTATATTTTAATATTCTAGTTTTTGTTTAAATTTTCAGTTTACCTAGTGTAGTTTTTAAGTTTTTTAGTTCGTGTAGTTGGTCGATTTCTTTACACTGTTGTCCATTATTCATTATAATTAATTTAGATGTTCGTCACTTTTATTGTGAATAAGAATCACTTTTGAACTGCTTTATTTTAATTAGGATATATACATTCTGTAATAAAGCACGTAAATTTATAAATAAATAAATAAATAAATAATAGAAGTTAAGGGTGTGATAATTGTAAAATCAATAGTATGTCAAAATGTTGTTATCAATCATTATTTCTAGTGCCAATTCTAGTTTGTTTGAAATATGATGTTTACGTTCTTGATTCCTGAAACAAGAGGTTCTGCTCTAACGACAATTTATGTTTAATCCAAATCACCATAAACAACATAAAATGACTAGTTTCAAAACTAGAAATTGCCGTGATTTTAAAATGATTGCTTTATGAACTATAGAATCTTGACGTTTTCATTAGTAGTGGAAGTACAAAATACCCATATGTTTTCCAAATTCTAATTCAACATTTAATTTTTATTTTCTTTCTTACCGTAGAATTTTGTAGGAAAAAATATACTATTTAGTTAGTTTTTAGTTTTGAACAATTTTGTACACTTATGTTTTGGCCTTAACACGAAGGGTAAACCGGTGAGGACCTATAGTGTACACTATGAAAGAATTACAAGACTTTTTAGAGGTATGTGGAGTTACGTATGGATTTATGGAGGTATTCAGAAATATGTGGAGGTATTTGGAGTTATATGGAGTTATGTGGATGTATACGGATTTATTTGGATTTATCTGAGTGTACAGTATCGTGTAGAATGTGATTGTCCATGACAACTTGCACACAACCTTTGTCTTTTAACCTAAAAATTGTTACCTGCGTTTCGTAAACCTAAAATGTGTTCGGCCAAAAAATTGTTTTTTTTTATTCCAAATAAGGTAAGTCAAAATGAATTTATGCGGTTTAATATAAACTCGAAACTTATGATGTTGCTTGGGTTACTATTACAGCCAAATATTTTATTGATTTTATCACAAATTTTATGTAAGGTGAAATTTATACTTTTTCTCAAAAATTTACATACAAGTACTGTTTAAATAAATGGGACACCTATACCTGCAAGTTATACTATTTTCTTTGTTGATGTTTCTTAGATTTTTTCCATTTTTAACGAGAAATCTTTATAGAGTTTGCAAATAGTTATTTTCCTAACAAGTGTCGAAAGTAGCAAATATCGTGCGAGTGTTGATAGATAAACGAGTTCGAAGCGTAGCGTAGCACGAATGGTTCTAAACACGAGCACAGGGCCGTATTCTAAGTTCGTATGAGTGGATTTCGTATACGAAATGGTCGATTTTCGTACGAATTTTGATAAACGGAATTCTCAAACTGTCGGAAATGATTCGTATACGGTTCATATCGTACGATTTACATCGTATGGTCTTTACCATTTGAAATGCAGTAACGTATACGTAATGACGTGGCGTTTTATTAATTTAGAAATTCTTATCGTAACCAAAAATTGTTGAGAGCATTTAAAAATTGTTTATTCATTGATTTGAATTGATTTCTTGTTTAATTTTTTTCTTTAAGAAAAAGTTTTGTTGGTGTGAAGCAAAAGTGCAATTTTGTACTCGGTTAAGCAGAATAATTTTTGCTACCCCTGCAAAGGTTTTGTAAGTACATTTATAGACAATTCAACGTCATTTAGAGAACAACTTACGTTCGTTTTAAGACGTCTATATGGTAATACATGATCAAATACAGTTAGGAGCAATAGGTGTTTTGGAAGAAACAGAAATCGTAGCCGAACATGGCAGAAGATTTCTACAATTTGACGGAGCCTTTTAACAATTCGAACGATAGCAAATTTATCAAATTATATAGATTAAGTAAAGAAATAACTTCTGACTTAATTGATTTATTAGAACCACATTTAAAAGCCCCACAAGAGTGTCGAATTCCAAAATTCACGCATTGTGAGGACCATTTAAAACTTGTATCAAATTTTTTATTGGTGCCTATAATTAACTTGTTCAATGGCCACTATGACCCAAGTTTTGCAAAGGTTTACTCTTATTATTGTTAATTATTAATTAATTCATATTAATTTCCATGAGAATAAAACAATTTTAGTTTTTATTTTACTGTGCTTCAAATAAATAATATGTCAAATTCGGTAGACGTTCATCTATTTGATTTTGTTGAATTAAGTGGTAAAATTGATGCGAAGGTTGTTGCTAAGCGTAACTAAGACGATTTGAGTGTAAACTATTAACTTTTGAAGTTTATTACAACAGTTTTGAAAGAGTTATGATATTTTGCATTTTCGGACACAACTTGGTGTTGTAATATGCTTACTTTCGAGTAGTCGTCCAAAAATTATATTTACGTATACCTATTCCAACGTAAGATTAAGATTATTATTTTTCCGATTTTTTTCATACTTTACAGATGTATGACGATGGTATTTTAGAAAGAGCTGAACTGGATTTGAAATTAACTTTATCAATTTCACAAAATGTTACGCACATTTCCAGGACCATCAAGAGCAGTTTCAAAACAACAATCAATGGGAGTATTTTAAACAAAAATTTGACTCTATCATATGTGATACGAAATTGATCAATAAAAATGAAGTTGTTTGCATAATGGATTGTTTTTGTAAAGTAAAATATAAAATCACAAAATCCTAGCTTAAAAACCCAATTTGGTGAAACAATGGACATTTGGCAATTTTCATAAACATCTTAACGTTCATATTCAGACGGCATCCATGGATTCTGTAAAAGCTCTACCAAAACCCGTTAAACAAAAAAAACGCAGACTATTGAATTATATTTCTGTTAATAAGGTTGACACTAACTTAAATGATCGCAAATCAAAAGTGATTCAAATAAACTTTAATGGACTAAATTAAAGTTTTAAGTAATGTGATTATCAGCTCCGCAGCCTCAAGTACTTCTAGTGATAACGCTCAATTCCAACATTTGAACAGGACCGAAGAAATAATTTACAAACTCGATGTGCAATCATTAACAGCTTGATGAAATAGTGATGTAGTAAATACCAAAGAGTCGAAAGAAGGAGAGAAAGAACGGCAATCCATCAAGAACCAATTACAAAACACCTTTCTATAATCAACAGAGTAGATCTGATAACACAAAAATTGCTAACACTGAAACAAATGCAGCTGTCGAAATTTGTTTTACAAGTAAAATCGGCTGTGAATAATATTTAAGGCTGTCAATAAAAGTAACAGCACTTTGTTAAAGATGCTGCTAGATATTGCGATGAAAAATTGTGCTACTTATACAGAAAAGATTATTTACAATTAAACAATCGCTGATGATAACAGCTTAGCTGTTGAAACACGTGTCCGAGTAAAGTTTTTGGTGCAGTTTTTGGTATTTTTCTGTTGGTTAATTTAGACTTTATTTATTTTATACCGATAGCAGATTATGATGTGAAACTATTCACCAAAACCTAACAAATATTCTACCTTCGATAAGTTCCTTAAAGAGATATGTAGAAGAAAACCACCAACAAAATTGAAGAAGGAATATTTGACTATGGTAGACTTTTAAGATTTTTAGAACAACGCACGTCTTCAAAATTTGTATGGGTAAATGATAATTTCACAAGAGTAACAGAGAAAGTCGAATATGAGCTTGGTTGGTTTACTCTACCACAAACAATAGGGATTTCTGAAACATATATATTTTTGGCGAAGTTTTACTTTTAACAATTCCGTAAAATCCAATTATGCATACAATGTTATAATGTGCAACCTCTTGGCAATGCAACTCCAGGATTTTGTTTATCAATTTTTAGAACAAATAATACAATTACTTATAAAGATGTCATCCATAGATGGGAAGACATAGAACAAAATTTACGGTGATACACGCTTATCAAAGGTAATGCGGCAGAAAGCCAATGATTTCAAAGGCATAAACTTGGAAAAACTTGGTACCGAGCAGGGTATAGAAGTTCTGATTTTGTTTCTTACGTACACGATACAGTTCACATTGCCACAAACTACGTACTGGATTATTAAATCCTATAGCTGAGATGGTGTTAAGAAATTTTATTTTAACTGTAGACCATTTGACTCAGATTATTATTAATTTTTCTAAAGATAAGCATTTGCTCACTTTGACAGACCTCAAATTAGAAGATAAATTGAACTACAGAGCAGCACACATGATTTGTACAAAACGAATTCTAACTTTGTTAGAATAAGGTGCCTACTTATTTAAAAACAATAAATTTAGCTACAACATCATTTTTTACATGCAGAACTAGGTATCGTAAGTAAATTGTATAATATATGGTTTTGTGTATTCTGTCTTAGAATTTGGCGAGATTGGATTTTACAATTAATTATTACACTGTAGACAAAAATTTTATTACATCAAATTGTTATATGTGCCTGGAACTACACGCCTTAGTTAACATTATTATAAATTTTTAAGAGTCTCCAAGTTTGTTGAGTAATATGTTTCTTCTATGGCGTTTTAGTAGCCAGACTTGGAGAAAACATTTGGAACGATTCGATCCCTAACTTCAACGTAGTCCACCGATATTAATGTTATAGTACTAAAGAAATTATTTAACGCTTACAGAAGATTAAAAGTGTAAATAACATTTTACGCGATTTAAATAGTTATTTATGTAACAAGGACAAAAAAGTGCACGTTTATGTACGAGAGGTTATTAAAAGCACTTTTTCCAAGGTACATATCAATTTTTCCTTTGACCTTAAATTAATTAATTTTCTATTTATTACCGTTTACTGAAAACAAAATGTTTAGTAATTTTAAACAAAATTTTACGTTTGTTCTGATTTTACTGTACCTAATGTTCACTTCACCGTTCAGTATTGTAACATTTGTGTCAAAATTTATTAAAGGAAATAAAAGCTTTCCGCGTTCGAATATTGTACCGATAAAGCATTTGTTTACAACAATCACATAATTATTATAAGAGCACTTGATTATGATAGGTAATAGGTAAAACATGTACTTTTTATAATTTATTAAAATAATAAAAATTACATTTAGGTAGTGTTATTTTGAAGTATATTTAAAAATGTAGTTATAGGGCCTACCCTCAAAATTAATGCATTTCTTTAATTGTTTATGATCAAAGATGTAATGAAGTTTCTCCTATTAAACACATTAAAGTTGATTCTTACTAATTGGACATATAATAGTTATAAGACTGAGTTTGTACCGTGGTCAGACTTATAACCATTTTATATTCAATAAAATATCGGAACTCCCGCTTCTGTATCAAAATGTTACCTAATAAAATTGTCTAAAAAGCAATCTCAAGTCGTTATGAATTCTGTCTTACCTTATAAATGAATTACTTTAAAGAAGTTAAAGTGTTACATATTGAAAACAATGTATCGAGTATTGTGAGATTACAAACAGGCTCTTCTATATGCTTCGCACATTGTAGAAACTATAAACAATTTATTAATATCATTTCAAAGCTCTTAAAATCATTTACTTGTAATTTGAACAACAAATTGTTTTTGTTCAAAGTTGTGTGGGATTGAGAAATTGAAGTTATAAATGGAAGTAAACAAACAATATTCTGCAGTATCTAAAATGTTTCAGTATGTACCTAAAGTACTGTAATATCCTATGTAGTCACTAAATTCATCTTTTCTTAAAAATAGGTATTCATACTGGTTACTTCGACTTTATTTAATTTGACATAAAATAATAATTGACATTGACAGATGTTTGCGGACGAAAAGTGTTTGCGGACGAAAAGTATTACTGTTAAAAAAGTGTTACTTTATGATTATTCAGGGAGTACGTAAAACTCAATTTTATAATGAAGTCGACGGAAAATGTATTTTCGATATTTCACGGGAACAGAAAAAAGAAGGTAGTCTGCATCATTCCACTGAAAGTAAAGGTTATGATGACAATGTAGATATTCAAAGTTTTACAGATGAAGTGATCATCAATACTATTAAAATGACCTTGGAACATGTTTTAACACGTTCACAGTGCAATGATCCACATATGGAACATTGCCATTGGTACTTCTACACGTCCATGCATCATATGCGGGTTATAAATGGCTATGTTCTTTATAGACACTTGTCAACTCCAGGATGAGCAAACGGAAGTATCATTTTGAAAGTGGACGTTATGGTAAAAATTTTACGCTTTAAAAAAAATTTACCGATAGAGTAGGAAATATAGGAGTACATAAGATATAATTTAAGCATTTTTTTCCAAACATCATTTATACAATACATATACAGTGACCGGCAAAAAGTTTGCAACAAATGGGAAAAAAATTTGTAATTGAGATATCCGAAAATTTCTTTTGGCAAATGAATTCAACATATCGAATGACAAAAAAAAAGTACTTTGATGACACGATATTGACAGATGTCTAAGAAGAAAGTTGTGTTCAGAATTAGATTATACGTCTATGTGCAAATTTCCAAAAGAAAATAACAACTTTTCAAAAACATCAGTTTTCCGGCATTTTTTCCGGAAACGGGCGGGTACCTCCACTACTCCGTCGTTTTCTCACACTCGGTCATTTTCACTCATCTTTGCATGCATTTTTTGTGTGTAAAATATTATTTTTAGGCGCTCATCTAAAAGAGACAATTTACTTCCCTATTTGCGGCCGTAAAGTAGCACTTTTTTGTACTCATCTGTCAAAAAAAAGTAAAACGGCCGCTTCGTCAAATCACGATACCCATGTCTCATTGCAATAAAGGATAATTAATGTTACATAGTTTTTTATTTTTGTAAAGAATAATATCCTTAAGATTTGCGTAAGATGCAATTCAGAAACGTGTCGTTCTGTGTAGTTTGTGGCCAAGCATCGCATGTAGTATAATCTTATGTGTCAACAAAAAATAGAATATAATTTAAAAAAAACTGAATACAAATTCTTAATATTATCAAATTATTTTATTCTTTTAGCATTCGTACGTTACTTTTAGAGTGAGCGCCTAAAAACGTTGTGTGTACCGCGGCTGTAAAAAACCTATTTTACAGCCTTGATACCTAAATAACTATTATCAAAAATAAGAATATACGTTTTGTTTCTTACTATACAGCTTCACAATTTTTTTTATTTTGACAATCGGACTAGTACACGAGCATTCAGCCTCGATTAAATATATTGCTTTAAATAATTTAAATCGCAATTGTGCGTTAACTAATTTCCCGACAATTGCAGGGTTTTGCACACACTAAGTAGGTATTATTACCTCATATTTCCTAAAAGATTGGTGGATTTTGTACTAATTTTATTCGCATTTTTATTTTCTACAGCTTTTCTTTTTACACCATTAACATTGGTTCATTACTTTTCACGCAGAAAAAAAAAGTTGAAAAAACCATGTTTCTTTGCATTTAAATACAATTAACAATATAATGACAATTCATTTTCTGTATAAAACAATAAGCTACCTGAAACTATTTAAAATTACATGGCGCACGCAGTATCCTACTATTATTTTTGTCAAAAATTTACTTATTATTTGCGCTATTGACTGGGGTAACATTGAAACGCTGAAAACCCACCTCAGTTGTCAAGTGTTATTTTAAAAGTAAAATGGGAGTCTCACTGAACAAAAAACTGTAAAAATATTTAGGTTAATATAAAAACCTATATAGATACAGGAGTTTTTAATTTTCCCGCTTCACTGACGAACCCTGTACTATACGCAGCACACATTCGTTTACACGTTGTCATTCAACATGTCTAGTTGGTGTTTTAATTCAATTAAAGGTAATAATTGCATACTAAATAACAATGTGGATGTTTGTTCATCATTTAATTGGTTTTGCTAATAACTTTCTATATTAATTTGTTTTTTGGTTTCAGTTAAAGTTTTTTCATTCAAAATTCATAGAAAAACAGTGTTTTAGTATTTCTTACTGATAACAACAAATGGCACGTAAATAACAATATAATATTGTAATAATTATCACAACTTTAATCCTATTCGATTAATTACACTATTCGAACTCAAATAGCATTGTCGTATAAAATAATAATTTATTGATAACAATTACTTTAAGATAAGGATCTCATTATCCTTATGTTAGTTATCTAAATTTCAGATTTTACGGTTTCTACTACGTTTGACTTTTAATTATGTACGTTAATCCTACTCTGTTATCCTGTCTATTAAATAGCTATTTTTGTTAAATGTCTTATTAATTAAGAATTGTAACAATTTCAGTAAGCAATTTTGAAATCGATTGTGGAGTATATGGTTACTTTCCATTACTTTTTATGTGTTTGAATTCGACATTATCATCTCTTTCGCTTACAAATCAATATTTTTGTTTTATTGTTATATTTTTACTTATTAATACTTAATGTGTGATCTAACTTTATTTTTGTAATATTTTTAAAATGAGTTTTATTTTGTAATTTTAATTAATTATGATATAAAGCAAAATACTTAGATAAGTTTTTTAATTTTCAATTGGAATTTCTAAAAAAGTGTTTCTTGAATATAATAAAATTCGATTTAAAGACCTCACTACAAACGACATTTTTAACAGTTTATGAGCATTTCAATAATTTATGTTCACACCTTATTGCGTGTATTGTAACAACTGATCCATTATGTGAGATTTTTCAAGAATAGGAATAAGAAAAAAAATCTATAAAAAAACCGATTCATATTTCTATTTATATATTCCTCAAAGTTTCCAACAAGTAGTCTTCGGTTTTATAAATGTAATAATTTTATTGTATCATTGATTATGGTATAAGATAAGATATACAAATTGTATTTAACATTTGAAACCGTGAAATTCGGGGTTCACTTACAATCAATGTTTAAGAAGATTCTGAAAATGAGCAACCATATAATCGCAACAACTTTGTCTATTCAGCACCGACAACTCAATCATATATAAATAAATTGCTCCTCACACAACAAAAGTCAAGTCATTTATTCGAGTCGACTCAAATCTGGTCAGTCAGCTTCATGGATCGATCGATAAACAGCATTGCGTATTAAACATTCACTTTCAAATTTATCAAATAAAAATGTATTGATTAACATGTAACAGGTTCTCATAATAAACACCTTCCACTTCTGCATAACCTTCC